>CAFUXE010003106.1:117698-129961 GCA_903364295.1 Serranus cabrilla | reverse complement strand
AGAGAGAGAGAGAGAGAGAGAGAAAAGAGAGATGTGAACAGACAGGGACAGACAATTGCGCAGTTGCTTACCACACAACCACCATAACCTCTCTCTCTTTTGCACACACACAAACACTCATATACACAGCGAGCTGCACGAAGCCTTTACTTTCAAGGGCATTTGGTGAGTGGAGCCGTATACGGTCCATATAGGAGCTCTGAACAGACCTTTACGCGCAAGGCTCCACAAATGACACACGAATAACACTTAATAAGGGCAAAACAAAGCATCGATCGTACCATGCAGATACACGATGATATACAATACAACACTAATATTATATCATAATATAATCACACGCTGTTACGGTGCGTTATCGTGAGCTTACCCCGCCTCAGGATTCCCTCAGTGTTTCCAGTGTCCGATGGTCGCTGTCCAGTGCTGAAACGACGCGCAGATCAGGCAGCAAAGACAAGTGACAAGACCCTGGACGATTATACAAGCACCACCTGCTATGGCGGTGCATCAGCTTGATCTTAAATTCCTGTGCATTTATTGTGTTCGCCTGTGGGCTTCGTTCCGGTCGGCTGAATGTCAGAGCGGTCTCATCCCGAACACAAATTCGCCTTTGACAGATTAATCATTTTTCCCCCCTCTCCTCCGTTCCGCGGTGTAATTGCGAAGCTGCGCCTCGCTCTCACACGATACCGACGCGGCGAAGGACCAATGAAAACCGCGGGATTTGAGAGGAGGCAGAGGAACGCGGCGCTCCCATTGGCCGGGCGGGTGCAGGTTAGGTCTACCTGAACCCGCCCCCTGTTTACATCCGTGCCATTTCTGCCGTTGTGAGTCATGCGGCACGGCTGCGCATCGCTGCAACAGAAGAGGTGGATGCGCTCCTTCAGATCCCTGCAGTAGGAGCTGAAACCAGCTGTCGTAAATTCTATACAACACTACCATTTCATACATGGTACAGGCCATGGCAGGCATTTTATGTCGCCTTGCTTTGCGCACAATGTGACGGGCTCCATCCTTTATGACTGTGACCTTACGTTTGAAAACATGAAGCCCAGAAGGGGTTGGCTTTAGCTGGACACAAAAGTGTGATGCTTGTTCCCAGATTGTCACTGCAGGCCGAGGCTGGCGGAGGCGGTCATGCGGAAAGGACGCTGCCATTCCGCCTTAACCTCTGCCAGGACAACCTCTGTGCCAGATCAAAAGCGTCTCTCATCCACTTCGACTAACATTTCATGATCTATGAGGAGAGATCTAATTAGCTCATCAAGCGCCTCTGCAAAGAGGTTGAAAAGCGGTCTGATATGCATCGAGGACATATCAGGCAGAGCTCTGTGAGAGAGCTCTCCCCCCTCTCCATCTGCCTGGGACAGTCAAACCCGATCGATTTAGTCAGTATTTGGCCTTTTCATTATGGTCAGGCCTCTGGAGATGGGTCTAGTCATGTGGTAGTGAGCTGGTGTGACACTAGGTGGCAGTAAAGACCTTAACACTATATGCACTGAAAGAGGAAAAAGACCAGAATCATTAAGTCAGAAATATAGAAGAAGAAATAGGCAGCATAATACTTTTAAGTTTAATTCAATCACCATGAGGAAAAAAAAACCTAAGTAGAACTATATATTTTTGCCTTGAAGTGTCCTTTACATACGTAAAGGTACTAATACCACACTGCCAAATGATTACACTACAAGTACAAAACTTCCAGCATCAAAATGTACTTAAAGTATTCAAAGTAAAAGTACCCGTTACGCAGAATGATTAAAAATATCATTTGATTATTTGTGTCGGTGCATTTATGTAAGCAGCATTTTTAATAACAATAATAATTTTTAACTACTTAATAAACTGTTATGAGGTTTTATTTTAAAAGATATGTCTAATCACTTTTTATTGATCATGTTTTTTATGCTAAATCTCAACCTGAAAAACTAAGAGTATAAAGTTACATAAAAATGGAAATACACAAAGCCCATGTACCTCAAAATTGTACTTCTGTAAAGTTCTTGTGTAAATGTACTTAGTTACATTCCACCATGGTCAGGATATTATGAAGAGTTTTACTGACGTAAAAACAGTCTGACGGGACGGCTCAACCCCTGTGACCTTACCTGACAGAGACAGGATGTGTGAGCAGAGGTATCCAGTAACATCAACATCAATCCAACACCTCTCTCTCTCTCTCTCTCTCTCTCTCTCTCTCTCTCTCTCTCTCTCTCTCTCTCTCAGTGAACCATCCCTTTCATCTGCTGCCATAGATCCTGTTTCCTGAGGTATCTTGGGTAACAGGAGAGTTGGTGTCCAGGTCAGTATTTAAGGCTCAAAAATATTGGTGGGCCTGTTTTTAGACTGGGACCTGGCCGTCACTTCACTGATGACCTGTCCACCCACAGATGGGACATCGTTAAAATGAGGCCATGGATGATTCAGGGGCCTCAGAACCGGACGGGGTCCCCAGGTCATCCCACAAATTACACTTATTTATTGTGTCAGAAGTGTCTGTGACATGTTTTCAGGGAGGCCAAATATTCTAGGGACGTCCTGCTACTTGCACCACTGGCCGAACTGAAGCCTGCATTTAATTAAAAAGAATTAACAGTAACAGTTTGGTTGGACATAATATATCATACTTCATGATGACTCTATGACATTAAATTTTAAAGCAATATGTCTCAAGAGGCCATGGTTTACAGCAGCGATCATCAATTTGTGGCCTGCAGGCCACACACACCCTGCCAAAGCATCCAGCACGGCCTGCAGAATAATAGCAGCCTGATGAATTCAGAAAATGCTTTCTGGTATTAAGCATATATACAGTGAAGTTTCTTCATTTTTTAACCATCACTCCTCAGTGATCTGCCTCCTTGGTGGGAATCTGAGAGCATTTTCTTTTTTTAGTATCTAGTTATCATTCTGGGTTCTGTTGACGCTGATACAGGCAAATAATAATAGCAAGAATTTAGTAAGAAAGTGAAAATATCAAACAATGATAGGCTAACTAGGCTTAAGTACATTATATTTCTTTATTTGAAAGTCTGGCTCCCCACAGTGTCTGCTAGGAAACGAATGTAGCAGATGACCCATGGTTTACAGTGATTTTAGAACAGCTTCAAGGAGTTCTAAAATAACTATAAACCACGGCCTCTGATGGCTTATTGCTTTTATAAAACAGTTACCACATACAACTACCCGGCAAAGTAAGATAAAAATGAACACACAGCAACCAAAGGTGCAATATTTAATTAACAAATAATCACTCTGCCAACCAATGTAGTTCTGCAGTGACATTTAGCACAATGGTTGCCAAGCAACACACAGATGCAGCAACACAGAGACGCAGTGGAAATCATGTGAAAAGACTGGCATGATTATTATGTATCATATATCTGGATATCACCATTATTTGTGCAATGGTTGACGTGAAGGTGGCCTTCTTGTCAAGTTAGAACTAATTCTAACTGTTTCCCAATGTAGTAAAATAAACAATGAAATAGAAATACTCCAAGTCAGGGTTAGTAGCTCAGAAATGTATATAAATACAGTACTGGAGTATATATGTCTAGGTACTTTCCAGCATTATGCACACAGGACTTAAGTGTACCAGTATGACATCTGTGTAACATTCTGTGTTCAATATCTTTTTTTCAGGAGTTTATTTTATGTTTCTGTCATTTATTCACGATAATTTGAGTAGCCATTAAAAAAGTGTTATAAATAAGATTTTATTGGACTAAAAATTGGTTTAAAAGAATAAAATATATCACCTTAAAATAATGTTTAGTTGAAAACTTTTATTTTAATGTAGAGGGTAATGGGTCACATGACCAGAGTTTAGTTAAGGGCATAACTGTGGCATCATGGGTAAGAAGCAACATGGATGCAAAGAAAAGACATATGGCCTCAAAATAACCTCATTCTGCGCATAGTCCAAGATAGTCCATGGTACTTATTTTTTATTAGCTTAGCATTTGTGTTTGTTGATATGTGGTTTGTTTACCTGGAAAATTGAGCTGTTTTCTGTTTTTTTAAATTACATTCCATTGCATTTATGTTGTGCTAATGTGTTTGGGCCCGTTTATCAGCAGGCACTAACATGAGAGACTTTAAATTGGCTCAGAGATAATAATCAATATAATTAAAACTTTTATATTGTTGTAGTTTTCAGGCTGTCTGCTGATGAAAAAGAGATTCGTCAGCAAGAACATTATTTCATTAGAGCACTGTAGCCACAGTGAGGCATCTGCAATGTGAACACAAATGATTAAGTCTATTTTTCATGCTAATTTAAAAATATTCATTTGTGACTTACAAATCTCCTGTGTCTTTAAGTGTTCAAGTACTTATTTCAGAGTTAAAGTCTTTTCCTATAGGTGTTAATAATATTTAGTCTACCGTGGCACATGAACAGTTGGTCCAACAGTATCACAGATATACATTGTAGACTACTGTAGGTTTAATCAGATGAATGGATAAAAGTATAAAATAAACATCCACTATATTACACACTAAACAGCATACAGGACATAGTGCTTGTGTGTGTGTTTTAAGACAGATGATGGAGTTCTGTTGGAAAACAAATTATTGGCATCAGGTTCAAGGGAGGCCGCCAGGAAGAGTAGTTATCAACATGTTGGTCTCCATGCGCCACTCCATCATTGCCCTGAATCATCCATTACCCATGCTCCATTGCAGCAGTGTGTTTGGACAGGACGGTGCTGTCTGCTCACCATGTCTGAGCCCGGCAAATGACCTTTCTGTGTCCGGTCTGAGAGCTGCCACAACATGGGCTGCTGTTGCCAAAAAAGCTCACTGTTTTCTTTTCAGCCGAGCACAACAAGGAGTCACAGACAGCCGTGCAGACACAGTTGTTGAATTTGATATAGCCATAGATTTAAATCTGTTTACAGGAAGGGAATTCACCTGACCTTGTCCTTTCCTCCTTTCTTAAATGAGATTACAAGGCCACTGAGACGAGCTGCGGAGAAATATGTGAGCTCCTGTCATTTAAAGATCAAAACAGACCAGTATTTGAGTTGTTCAAACTACTCATGGCTTGACTGTTTTAGGGAAACATTTTAATCAACAGAATCACTTTATTGCTTTTTCCTCTTTTTGGCTAGTTTGGTGGCAGAATTGCTAAATCTCAGCTTGCACCACAGTGGAAAGGCCCTGTTGTTAAACTGTCATCAACAGGGGAAAAACAGTGGCCCCATTACGTAAGGCACACCGTTAAACAGCCCAGTCACTCACTCACTCACTCACTCACTCACTCACAGATGGAATGACAGTTTGTAGGAGAAGCAGAAGAATTTACTGAAACTGTCAAATGTGCGTATTAGAACCGGAGGAATCCCGTAAACCCATACTTTTAAAAACAACATTCCAAGAGGGTGATGCTCCGAGAAATATTACTGGAATTACAATGAGTGGGAGTTGCATGATTTTGAGGCTTCACTGTGTAATTAGATGACACAATGTTATGAGAGACAGACATTAACGTTAGCTAGCTACTAGCTAGTTTTTCTGAGCAAGAAGTGGCCATATTTGGTTGAGGGAGGGGACAAAGTTAGCTTCTATAATGCAAAGTAAAACAAAAATAAGTTCACTGCTATTTAAATGTACACTGTGCCATGAATATGCATAGCTGTGCTTCTAGCTAGCAAGCTTGGTTAGCAAGGTGCATCAGTGTTTCACATAACTGTGATATCAATTGGGATGCTAATTTTAGCTTGTGAAAAACAGGCAGGTTAGCCAAACTGTCTTCAGTTCGGTTGATTTGTTGTATCAGGTGTGCTCCTGCAGCAAGGGAATGACTGTGATGGCAATTCGCAGCACTTGGTTTTTATATGTAGTTTAGTTGTGACATTGAAACCTTATGAAAATCCTGGCTGATCTTTAAAAAGGCACAATTTCTGAAATGGGTATGGGTTATTTATTTGGCAGTATTCATGTAGCACCCAGACCTGCTTCAAAATCAAAATAGATGAATAAATCTCACCTTGATCTGACGCAGCTCTAGTAGATCCCAGCAATGAAATCATACAAAAATACTTTTCTGCTGTCCGATTTAATTAAACCTAATAGTCCATCTGGTAACACTTTGGAGCGATCAACGACTGACATTAATCAAGTGATGATACCATTTCATGAGACCTTTAAGAACCACATCACTTCCTGTGAGGACCAGCGTCCCTTGGAAAGACCCACAACAGACACTAAGCGTTAAATACGTAGGTTGCATCACTGCTTTGCTATGTCAGTTACATCTGATCTGTTTGTATGTGTGACTGTCTGTGTTTTCACGAAGGACACTGTGGTGCCATGTCTTTATCAGTAATGAGACGCTCTGGTTTAACACCTGTATTGAGCTGTCAAAGACCAAACAACACCCACTGAGCTGCTGTGAGGCTGAGTTTCGTGTGTGTGGGCGTGATCCACTGTGATTATACCCCCACAGTCACAGCACACAGCACGCCATTGTAATGCTTTTCTCCGAAACACTTCACACTGACCCCCCCATCAGAATGAATCAAACACAATAACTCACTTGAGTTTGGTAGCTTTCAACACGTGAAAATACTGTCTCACTTTCTTTCCCATTGTGTCTCTAAACTTTAGCTCAGGCATAATCTCTGTCCTTCTAGTCTGACCGCTGAGGCATGTTGTAGAAATGTCACTTGCACGTAAAGGTAGGAGGTTGTGCTAAAGCGCTCACTGCTTCATGTCTTAATGGCACCTCAAATCAACAAGCCAGACAGGCACCCACGTAAACGCACGTTACGCAACACCTCACACCTGTAAAAGCACGTCAGGCGAGCCGATGATTGTTCTGTGTTGTTGCTGCTCAAATGTGATATTCATCGGCCAATGGAAACTTATGTTATCAATGTCTAAATGACTCAGAGTGAGACAACGGGCGCGTCATCTAAATAGCCACCAAGCCCACTTTCCTGCTCTTTAAATCCATTCTGCTGGACTCTCACCAAACACTGATCAGATTGTAGCAGCTGCTGTGCAAACAACTCAGATGCTGAGCATTTCATTTTCCACGCTGCTCCTCTCATCTGTTCTGATTCTCCTCTGTGATGCCGATGGCCCCCTCCTCCCTGTTTCCTGTTGCATAATGTGATGGAATTCATATTTAAACAAATGCAGCAGTAAAAGACCCTTCAGAAATAAATAGTGGATATCAGAAACAGCCAAGAATTCTGGGATTGTACTTTATAAGGGCTTTTGAAATAACTGCCAAAATAACTATGATTTCATGTTTATTGCTGATTTGTTATTTATGACATTATTTATACGTTATTTTTCTGAAGCTGCTGTCTGTGAAAACAGAAGCCCCCTTCAGACTGCTGTTTCAATCTGAACGTCCCAGAGGGGAAATGTGGGGACCAAGTGATCCTGGCTCTATAAAATTGGCGAGACTGTTCGAGGTGGGATCAATGTTACGTCAAACTTTATGCGACCAACATCCGGATTAAAAGAAAGGAAGTGGACTGTATCATCAGAAACAAGTTTCCCAAACAAGTTGTCCACTTGACCCCTTCAAGTGGAAGAATGTGATACGTCAGTATAGTCAAGGTCACACATTTCAGGGGACATGAACAAAAAGGTTTTGAATGGGAGGGAACTTTAACATAATGTAAGAACCATCAGCATTAAGAGCTGTATTCCTCGCTGAGTGCATGTTGAGTATTTTAGCAGACCAACACTGGCTCCAGGCTCCCAGTAGAGCTTCTGCATATAGAGAGAAAGCCTGTGGAAGAGGTTGTGTGCACATTATGACCCCCTGTTCTCTTTTCACAGGTTGTGTGAGTCGTTATGTTACATAAGAGGAACACACCTCAGTGGTAAAAACATTGTGGAACACTGGTGACTTTCCATAGGCTGTAAAATCGACAGGTTAACTAGGCAGCAGTTTGATCTTGTGGAACCAAACACAGATGTGCACTGCAAGCTGCTTTTTAGGGTAAACTGGTTCATTACTGTTGGTATTTATATGGAATGTTTTGTCACAGCATGGTGATTAAGAAAAAAGACAAATGCAAAGGACAGTGAAGAGGAAGTGCACTTTATAAGTTTCCCCCCTCAAAGACCAGAATGCTTTTTGCAATTACAATAGATACACTTGTGTTTTTGCTTTTTGCCCTCTGTTCCGCACAGAACCAGACCAAGTCCCAGACCACATGGAGACAGTTAGCACAGGTGGGCCACATGCCTCCTGTAAATAGAGAAAGGAGAGCCTAAGGGGATGGTTTGCATTATAAAAAAAGATTTAGTGTCCTCTATAATGTGTCCAGTCAAATAAAAATCTGTGGCTTTTATGCTTGCCCTATTATTCCATGTTTTAAGCCGTGCTAGCGGCGTGGCTCCAGGGTCAGTCTATGTGTTTGATGACAATCAGTCCACCACTTTGGTAGAGTAAAATATCTTAACAACTACTGGCAAAATTGCTATTCAATTTAGTACAGACATCATGGTCGCCAGAAGATGAAGCTGTGTTAACAGCCTGACATTTCTTGTACCAACATTTGGGTTATTTACTAAAATGTCAATTGATCAAACAACCATTTGACCAAAAGGAATAAAATGTGGTACAGATAGCACCAGCAGTTTTTATCCAGGAAAATATCTCAACATCTACTTGATGGATTGGCACATCATTTTGTCAAGACATTCAAGATTAATAGGTTGTTGTTGAATGGATTGCCATGAATCTTGGCGTAGACATTCATTCATGTGCTCTTCAGGATGAATTATAGCTCTTTTTTTCATTTTCCTTTTCTCCCCCATGAGAATTGAGCATTCAAAAAAAGGCATGTAGTAAACATAATAGTACAACAAAATAGTAAATATTCCCATGTGGGGTTGTGCCTATCCTCCTGTGCCAAACATCCTGCCCAGCTGAGGGGATAGATGAGTACCAGTGTGCACTCAGGTCCTCTGAGGGACCAGGCTGCCCGACTGTAGAGCCTGGTTGGCGAATGGTTGCTTCAGATTCCTAGATTTCTACACACTTGCCCTGGAACCAAAATTCAAGCCATACAGAGGTCATAAACTAAGTCTGCGGCTGATCACATGGTGGTTTAATAGTAAAACTATCAGTTACAGAGGAAGAAAACAGCCCAGCAGCTGACAGCCAGTAGACACATAAAAACAAGCTGTCCAGTCAAAACAACCTGTAGAGACATACCGACTGCTGAGACACAATTACAAAAGTCTCTACAGGAAAAAACAGATTGCATACTTTTCCACTGATACTGTGTATACTTAGTATACCTTTCTCCACAACCACCAAAAAGAAGACACACATGGGTCTTTACACACACACACACACACCCCGTTTCCCTCCCTGCCACAGTCCTCGTCCCCTCCCACTCTCTGACAGTTAACTGTATATATATCCTACTCTCAGCATTGCTGGGATTCAGACACTGACCTGCACTGACCACGGATCCTCAGGTGGGAAGAGACCAGCTCAAGAGAGCAAAATACACAAACCAAGTGGAGTCACTTTCTACTAAACAGGAGGACAATCAGTAACGTCCCTGCAAATTTTCAGAAGATCATCATCTCAGTCTGACCCTCCAAAATGTGGCTCCAGGTGTTTTTCTTGAGCCTGTCCTGCTTAACTTTCATCAGCCCGAGTCAGGCCCAAGAACGAGCCTCCCTCCGCCATTCCAATGACCACGCCGGGCGATGCCATTACACCTTCACCGTGGCCAGTCCAGAGGAGTCCAGCTGCCCTGGAAGCAGCATGAAGCCAGAGATGGATGGAGTCTTATCCCGGGTCACCCTGCTGGAGGCTTTGGTCAGCCGTCTAATAGCCGGCTTGGATGGAGGCGCCGGGACGGGGGTCAGGGCTAACGGTGAAGAGGGTCTCCAAGAAGCTTACTCCCAGGTAACAAGGGAAAGAAACCAGCTTCAGAAGGACAAGGAGCGTGTGAACGGGCAGGTCCAGGAGCTGCAGAGGAGGCTGGCCGAGCTGAGCCAGGAGGCAGAGAGCCTCAGGCAGAAACCCTGCCAGCAGACACACACCTCAGGGGGGGCTCAGCGTGAAAACAGACCTGCCAGTGGTATGTAGATCAGCAAGTATAGGAAAAACAACATTTCACTGCTCTTCCTTTTTGTTTTTCTGATAACTGTATTTGTGGTTGACTATGAAAAGTCTCCAGAGTAAACAGGTCAGGTTGCAGTTAGCTGTCCCACGCTGAGGAAGGGGACAGGAATTTACAACACACACTCTTCTTTCATGACTTTGCCACTCATGCATGTCTGTTTATGTGCATCTGATCATTTTCAGGAGAGCAATAGCAGAGTTATAGGGGGAACCTGCTGTGCTCTGTGACACATAAATGAGACACTTTGAAGCTGACTTTGTGTGTTGGGACTACAGTTTAACTGTAGATTACTAATATATCCATAGTTTGGTATTTTTTTGTAAACTTTCTTTCCCAGTCTGTATTTTTGTTAAAAATGTTTTCTTTGTTACACATTTTTCTCCTCCACTCTGTCTCTCGCAGACCCTGCAGATTCAGGAAATGGTGCATATCAGGAGATGAAGGCAGAGGTTACTGAAGTTCCAGCATCCCACCTCATTCCTACAGGAAATCACACTTTCACAGGTGAAATTTGGGTTTCACTGATGACAACATAGCTGCTAAAATTGGCCTAGTGTTGGTGGTCGGGCATTGGTGAATATAAATATAAAGTAAACAAAGTTTAGCAACACTTCCTACTATTAGAAATCACCAGTACAATCTTCTGAAAATAAAAACTTAATATTCAAACATCTTCAGCAGGAATATGATCTGAAATTAGGGGGAAATTAACAACATCGGCAACCAAGATAACAGGTTTTCCTGATGATAGCATGTTGCTACATGTAGCAGTATATGTAATGTAAACACCGCAGTAACGTGCCTGCAGCAGATGACTATATATAGAAATCTGTCACAAGCTGATGTCAGCTTGAGCTGACAGTAGAAAAAACTGTTGGATCGGAGTGTTCAGAACAATCGTAACAATCGTTTTTATTACTCTTACATTTACTTTGGTCATTAGTATCAATATCTGGCTCTCTAATATTATAAATATGACAAGGACATTGGTCACTGTTTGTTCCCTCCAGGTTGTGGAGAGCTGCAGTCAGTGGGAGACCCTGTGTTGCACAGGAAGGCTGACACCATCACAGGGAAGTATGGAGTGTGGCTGCAGGATCCGGAGCCTCAGGGCCCCCATTACACCAACAAGACTGTGTGGCGTGTGGACACAGTGGGTAAAGATGTCCGTCAGCTCTTTGCATATGAAGACATGGAGCAATTATCCCAAGGCTTCCCTATGAAGGTCCTGGTCCTGCCAGAGCCTATGGAGAGCACAGGGGCAACCATCTACCGCGGCTCCCTTTACTACCAACGAAAACGCAGCCGCACCCTGATCCGGTATGACCTGACCTCGGAGAGCCTGGCATCACGCCGGGAGCTGCCCCACGCTGGCTTCCACGGCCAGCACCCTTACTCCTGGGGCGGCTACACCGACATCGACCTGGCGGCGGACGAACAGGGACTGTGGGCCATCTACAGCACGAGCAAGGCGAAGGGTGCCATTGTGATTTCCCAGCTGGACCCCGAGAGCCTGGAGGTGAAGAAGAGCTGGGAGACCAACATCAGGAAGAACACAGTGGCCAATGCTTTCATGGTGTGTGGGCGGCTGTACACGGTGGCCAGCTACACGGCACCCAACACCACCATCAACTACGTGTTTGACACAGCCAGCAGTGCGGGGCGGGCCGCGGCTGTGCCCTTCAAGAACAAGTACCGGTACAACAGCATGGTGGACTACAACCACGGCCAGAGGAAGCTGTACGCCTGGGACAACTTCCACATGGTCACCTATGACATCAGACTGGGCAGGACGAGCAGCTAAAGACACTGATGTTTACAGAACTGTGCTGATGAGAGCATTAATCAAATAACTGTCACTGCATTATACTGAGGTTAATGCAAGGCTTGGTCATCTATATGTTTCTCTATTAAAATCTATTTTTTATATTACTATTGTAAATAGGAACTATCATGGCAGAACAGAAATGTATTCATAAAGCAGATACATGTAGCTATGATGATCTCAGTGTTCATTACAAACAGTAATCATGATATACAATTGTGAAATATTTTTGTGATGTGTTTATAAATGTTGACATTATTTAAGTTCCCAATAAAAAAATAAAAAATACGATTACACATTTGCTTGTTTGTGTCAAA
>CAFUXE010003106.1:106749-117002 GCA_903364295.1 Serranus cabrilla | reverse complement strand
ACATACTGTCACTGCATTGTGCTAAGGTTATTGCAAGGCTTGGTCATCTATATGTTTCTCTATTAAAATCTATTTTTTATATTACTATTGTAAATAGGAACTATCATGGCAGAACAGAAATGTATTCATAAAGCAGATACACGTAGCTATGATGATCTCAGTGTTCATTACAAACAGTAATCATGATATACAATTGTGAAATATTTTTGTTATGTGTTTATAAATGTTGACATTATTTAAGTTCCCAATAAAAAATAAATGAATAACATTACACATTTGCTTGTTTGTGTCGAAAATATTTGCAGCCATGCATATTTTTAACTAATACCACAGTGGGGAAATACTCTATTATAACTAAAAGACCTGCATCAAAACATTACTTTTAATAAAAATATACTTAAAATACCAGAAATGAAAGTACTTATGCAGAATGGCTAGTTTCAGAAAAATAGGCCAATATTTATTATTACTGATACTTATTGATGCATTCATTTGTATGTATGTTTGTATTAATATCTGGTTAAGGTAGAGTTACATTTTAACATTATATACTGCTGGGTAGATAATATATAACACACCAGTTGAAAGTACAACATTGGCTTACAAAATGGAGTAGTTTGTATACAAATATAAAGTCAAATAAAATTGAAATTTAACATAATGTCCCATAATGGTTTTAATTGGCTATATGAGGGCATCAAATACTGCAATTGCATTTTTTTAAAAAATATATTTAAAGAGATTTAATATCGGTAAAGAGACACGTGAAGTCAAAAGAGAAAGTCATGAAATTAAGGCCTACACTGACTTTGACCAGGCACCGAGCAAGATAAACTTTTAATCTTTAATTAACGAATTAGATCAAAATTGAAAAGAAGAATAATTAAAAACAACAGTCGAAAATATCATACTTGACAGTGAATAAAAAGCTCAGCTGCGCTCATTAAGCAGCCAATAAATCGCCGCAGCAGCGCCCCCTGGCAGCCTGGAGAAGTCACGTGCCACCGTAACGTATAATAATGCCAGTAGCAGTTTGATGTGACAATAACATAGACTGTATGAAAAGTATCCTATTTTATTTTTTACTGAATTCCATATTCATTAATCCAATTATTTACACAAAAAGCCAACTTTACAGAGATAAGTTAGCACCTTTTATTCAGCATGTGTGTGTAACTAAATGCTAACTAGGGTACTTAAAATAAGTCATGTTTCATTTTACTTTTAGATTTAGATTTTTCTATTTCCTGCTGACTGTATTGATGAGATCTGCTGTCTTAGACCACCACACACCCACTCCTCGCCTGCATTGAGTCTGACAGATGAATAACATTTAAGAACTGTGGCCAATTGATGCCTCAGTGTAAACACACTCCCTGGTGCGTTTCCTTAGGCTTAATCATGCTTTCTCACGTCCTCTGTCCTGTTGTCCATCGCCCTCTGTAGACAGCTGTCTGCATCTGCATCATGCACACACAACTACCAGCTGTAACTAACTTAACTGGTTTATTTTACTTCAATCATCCTCCTGCTTAAACTCAAAGTTTAAAAGTAAGAGCAAAAAATCACCAAAAAGTTGTAGTTTAGCTTAAAAAATAACAGTATGTTAAATGTGGTGGTTGGCAGCGCAGTTTAACAACACTGTAAGAGGATATGGGATGTATCATAATGACAGTCAGGAGACTCAGCAGCAGCTGATGGAAACTTGGGTGAGTGTGAGTTGACTTCCCCCCACCGGTGTTCATACAAATACAGAGTGGATTGTTACAGCTAAACACAAAACCACATACCACCTTCTGCGACACGCAACCACAAAAAGTCTCACTTTACCAGAAGGCAGTGTGCCAATGTCATTTTCACACAGGAGCTTAAGCTTTCATACTCACTGTACCAACATGATTCAAAGCTACACCTGGAAATGTTGCACAGATTACTTCCATTTGGCTTTTTATTTGAAAAATAAAAAGAGGCTCAAATTAATCTCAGCTTTGGTTTCAGCATTGTAAGATGAAGTCCATGCATCATCAACACCAGTGTACAAACAAGCTGCGTGTGCATCTTAATGGCTGCAACCTGTCAGTGAATATGTAGGCCATCAGTTTCAATACATTCACTTCTTTTCTTTTTACAAATTGGACAAAACACGTACACATAAAAACATATGTAGATACACAAAATAAAAGTATATGAAGTATTTGAGATAATCTAGCAAATAATAAAGATAATTGCAGGGAATCTTTTATCACACACACTCATGCTACACATTTTCCCCACATATCAGACCATCGTCACCCAAAACACAGACATATAGGCCTTTTGTGCAAGCAGCTTATTACAATCCATATTGACGTTTCTCTTTAGGCTGCGACCTATAGTGGCAGCAAAAACTATGAGGAAAGGAAGTCAGGTGACATAGTATAAGGAGTGAGAAAGTCTGTTTAAGGAGGGCTGGAGGGGTGTGAATGGGCCAAAGATAGGACTTTGATCTGTGGTTTTGTCCCGGGTGGAAATAAAAGTTGATGCTGAATTATTTGAACCACTAGTTTCGTTGCGTCGCAATGTGACACATAGCACTCGGAGAGCGCAGACCTCCGCCAAGGCAATAGGGTCAGTTACGCAATACCAACCACAATACCACATTTGAAGGATTATATTGAAAGCACGTATTTTGGGAGCACACTGGCATTGAAATATTTCATCCACTAGATGGCGGCAGTTAGTGAAGGTAATATGGTCACTGATGCAATAATATAAATTTGCAATATAAATTCCAGATGGTGTTCCGGATCACCGATGACCACCAAAAACTAATAATCTGTTCCTTGTCCCAACACACGTTGTCCGAAAATTTCATCCAAATCCGTGCTGTTTTTGAGTTATTTTGTACATAGACAGACAGACAGACAGACAGACAGAACTTGCTGTGAAGTTTCCTAACCCTAAAGGGGATTCACATTGCCACGCAGTAACTCACCACCTCCAGTCATTTCAATGAGGAAGCAGTTTCAGTCACAGCTGTAGGTGTATGAGGCAGTTAGCACAAACATGAACGCGTACAGACTTCACTGTGCCAAAGTTAACGGTGCTGAACTTGTGTCGGTAACTGGCTGGCAGCTTTTTAAAAATACTTTTTTGGCCAACACTCTTGCAGATAGTTGGGATGTTTGCTGCACAGTGATGTCTATGCAGCTAAACCAAGGACTTTTGTTGCCTAAACATATCCAAGTGATTCTATTTCTCAACATGACCCTAATAGTCACTTGGTGTTAATAGATATATCTTGACACACAGTTTCTCTGAATCTAATGTTCCCAGCCTGCCAGCCAAAGTCCATCATAAACCCTGTTGAGTCTCTCTGTCAGCCGCAAAAGCAGCAGGTCCTGCAGGCAGTCCCAGGTCACCCACAACCTTTCCACAAGACTGTATTGGCAGTAACCCATAGCCAAGCCAAAGCCCACATCCGTCACATAGTGTCTGGCGAGCAGCAGCCGGGAAAGGCTCACAAGAGCAGCCCAGCCCACTACTAGGACCCGCATGGACGCTGTGTCCACCAGCTGGGCGAGAAGGAACCGGGCACACATGGCCGCCCGTGTGGCGTGGCCTGAGGGGAAGGAGTAGCGCTCCACGAAGAAGGTGGCGAGGATGTCAGAGCGGTTCTGGGCCGGCCTGCGACGTCTGACTAGAGTCTTCACAAATCGGACCAACACCAGGTCCAACATCAGAGCTGCAAGGGGAAACAGACACACAACACCGGCTTCAGTTTGCATTGCAGGCTGAAAACTCACCTGTTCAAAGCATGGCTCAGCTCACTTTCTATTGTTTGATATTTCCCCTTGCAGCAATTGCTTTTTAAAATAAGACATTCTCTGCAGCTAAGTTTCTGTTGTCCTTCAGTGCCTCATCCTCTCAACCCCACAGGATGGAGACTGTAACACACAAGCTGCAAAAACTACACTAGAAATATCTCCCATTGTAAAGTCATATCTTCTTACTGTTTACTAAAGTAACGTTTTCAGTGCATGATTATTCCAGGCTATAGTCAAACCCTTGTGGTTTGTGAAAAACTATGAAAATATAAGTGAATAGTTATCTTGTTTTTGGCAAGTGACCATGATATAAGGGGGTTAATTCCCTTCAAGGGGACCATTGTCAGGAGGTAGTGGACCCGTAGAGGCAGCCATCGTTCATGCAGGCCTCCCCATTGTCCATTAATTCCTGTTGATAGACACCTCTTTGGGAATTATCCTTATGTAAATCACTAACTAATGCTTTCAGATCAAAAGTTTTATTATATATATCCCTTCAGCTCGTGTTCATCCTTTCCATTTGGTAATAATGCAGTAAGATATATTGATAATCCTTTAATAGGCGCTCATGAGCTTTTAACTTTCACATAGCCGATCAAATCTGCGGTTATAAATGTTGATGATTAATAATTCATAAAAAAGCACTTTTAATTAAAGAGCAAATGGACAAAGCAAGTGTCTTATTGAAAAAAAAAAGTTGTTTTTTTAAACTATTTAAATCCTTCACTCATTTAAACATTGATTTTTTTGGTTGTTATGGACATTTATAAAGGTTATCTAATTAGAAAGTGGCACCAAACTTTAATTAAAGATCTTTAAGTTACTGAAGAACTTTTCATATGCAACTTTATTCACATGTCACTTTTGCTTATCTATCTCTTAAGAGCCATGTAATCCAGTCTTTAAACTGCTGCCCTGTTTTTGTTTTTCTTTAATGTATTTCATAAAGCCTCTTATAAAACATGGAAAAAAAGCCTGATGGCTTATTTAGGCTCCTTTTATTGTTATTTGCATTTTCAATTCTCTTAAATAAACAAAACTAAATAACCTTTGGACAACAGTAGAACACTAAAACTGTCTAAAACGTTATCTCCTGTTGAATTACATTAAATGAAACCTTTGACCTTATTTATTTCTCATTTCCCAGCTCTTGTATGTCCAACTGACGGTGGCGGCCTATAGGCTATAATGTGCCAAAAATAGCTCTGGTATGTGACCACAGCACAATACAGTATAAGTGTCTTGATCTCAAAGCTGTCAGTCAACATGTATAATCTACCAATGCAAATAAAGCATCCACATAGAAAGAGAATATATAGTCTATAAGCATCAAGCATGTCACGTGCATGTCTCTCAGTGGCAACAGATGCTCTCAGCTGCGGCTCAAAGGAGAAAACTTTCCATGGCTGCGCTGATGCTGTGGGGGACGCACACACCGCCTGTATGATGCATTATTAGACACTTGGGTGGACTGATGCAGCTTTGGCCTCTTATGTTGCGCTATTTTAATATCCATTAACATTACTCAGCTCAATAAATCCACTTATGATCAGCAACGGCTTTACATTGGAGTTGACACAATTGTGCGTAATAACGCAAATGCGCAAAATATCCAAACTGGCGTGCCAAATGCGCAATATAAAAGCTGGAGATTTTGTTCAAACCTAAATGTGCATATTAAATAACTTAATAAGGGGCTTCCTGTTGATGGGTGGCAGTTTTAGACGCGCATACTTTGCTGAATAAAGCACAACATGTATGTATAACTGGATTGCATCAATCCAAACTATTAATTAAGTAAGCCTATAGAGTCATTCCCGATGACCCAATATCTAAACAATGGACACACATTGACTCACCCAGGGCCAGGTTCAGCATGATCTCCTGCTCCGCCACACTCTCCCCCCGGAGCAGAGTGTACACGGTGCCGATGAGCCACGGGATGACATGTCCGGAGAACTCCACCAGCCGCACCAGGGGCCGTATGCCGCCCAACGGAGACTCTTCACAGGCGCACACCCCGAGCCGCTTGGACAGCCACAGATCTATCGCCAGCAAGAACCTCAGCGTTATAGTGAATATCGGCTGGCTCAGACTGACGGAGAAGTGCTCAGGTTGGGCTCCGGAGGAAAAGTAAGAACAGCTGGAGGCCCTGCGGCGGGCATGGCACTCAGATGATGCCCGGTTTCCAGACGTAACTCCACGGCAACTATTCCGTCTGGACGATGGCGTGGACATTTTTGTATCGACCGTGTCCACAGAAATATGCGCCCTCTGTGTCGACCACCTGTGCGCACTAAACTCCTTAATCCTGCTGCGCTCCGACGCAAAACATCCTGCAAAATGGAGAGTCCAAATACAGGGTTCAAATGTTACCAGTTCAGAACTGGACTGCTCTGGTCACGTGGCTACAGTAGCCTTCAAATTAACATGCAATTAAACTAACATGGAGTTTTAAATGTATGGTTTCTTTTTTATTTTTATTTTTAAGTATCCTTCTTAAGCAAACACACTTCCTACATAATAATAAATAAAATATTAATCATTTTATGACTACATTTCTGAAGACAACATGAGCATGATCTTGTGGAGAAATTCAGTGCTGCACTTTAATAAAAACATCTAAATCGTTGGTAGGAAACCTGTCCGTAAGCATGCGTAAATGTGTCATTTGGAAACCTTGAGACAGTTGCACAAATCAATCAAAACGCGACCTGAATGAGTCAAACTGTGGGTTATTATCTGCTGCCCTGTGCAGTTCACGGTTGGCGCTTGTGTAAATAGAGTAGTAGCCCGTTCAGAGGGAAGTTTCCGCCTCTTTATCACACGCTTCTGTCATCAGCGCTGAACAGACGCAACACCTCCACGGTCACACTGAATATGCCGGGACTGCTGCTCGGAGATGTATTTCCTGATTTCGAGGCGGAAACTACCAAGGGCAAAATTAAACTCCACGAATTTCTTGGTGATTCGTAAGTAGGCTTCATGAATTTGGATAATCTTGGTTAGTTATTCGTGATATTATCAAGTTCACACGAGGGAGGGACAGAGAGAGAGAGGGAGAGCTTTCATCCAGTTCCTGTTACTGTCTGACTTCTGCTTTACAGAACAATGCGTGAAATATAAACGGCATCTAAACCTCAAATAGTGGTATTGCGAAATGTTAGTCCATATGCTATTATAAAATTATCATTTGTGTTGGAAAAAAAGACAAATTAAGCTGTTTTTGATGGACCAGAGGGCTACTGATCGTCAGACAGCAAAATGACCCAAAATAATAGCATCAGTAAGCTGAAAAGGTCAAAGGGTTAAACCTTAAATCCCTAAATGCTGCACAATCACATCGCTGACTCATGAAAACCCTTCTGTCATCTATTCTGACACTTTTGTGTGACCCAGAGGTCACATCCTGTCAGTTTGGTGTCCGACGCTTCATTCAGTGTCAGTGTATTGTGTAACCTAACAAAAAGCAGCGACAGGAACCACAATATTAGAGGTTTATGTCAGACTGAGTCACACTGAAACCTCAGAATGAGTCTGTACAGTCACTGGCCCTGATAAACTCTCTGATCTCTTTTTTCACTCTAGATGGGGGATCCTGTTCTCGCACCCCAGAGACTACACTCCGGTGTGCACCACCGAGCTCGGCCGAGCCGCCAGAATGAGCAGCGAGTTCAGCAAACGCAACGTCAAACTGATCGCCCTGTCCATCGACTGCCTGGAGGATCACCACGGCTGGACCAAGGTGTGATAGAAGGCTGTTTATCACTTAGCGAGCACCAAAGTTTTTACTTCCCAGCGGGTAAAACTGTTAATGTACGGCGCTCTGTCCTCATGGTGAACAACCCAATAAACTGAAAAGGAATTAGACGAAAAACCCATAATCCTTGTTTTTAAACTGTTGAAACAATGCTTATATATAAAACCTAGATCTAGATTAAAAAAAACACTTTACTTTCAGTATAATCAACATAATCCCATTGTTAATTCAGACATATGTAGACAAATTCTGAAGGCCCTGAATGAAACATGTCACAGTTTTCACAGATTCTTTTACAGAAACCTTTCAGGTATAAAGTAGGTTTGGTTCTACCTCATTATTTCACAATTTCAGAGGGAACTTGTGACAAAATGTAATTATGACAACAGTTACATTTACAGACTTCAGTTAAAGAAAACAGTTATGGGTTGTAAGGCAAGTTCAAATTAGTTTACTGCATTTCCAACAAGTCTTTAAACAACATGGCCACAAAGGTCATTTGTACTGATCCTCGAATACAAGCAGGAGATCAACAAGTCCTCATCCACATACGTAACAGTCACGTTTTTACCTTCTCCATAATGTTGTAAATGGTTACGGATTGGGATGCTCACATGTGGTACTAATGTGGTTTAAATAACTAAGGTTTGTGTCTGTGTAATAACTAGGACATCCTGGCATACAACTGTGAGGAGTTCTCCTGCACCTCGCTGCCCTTCCCCATCATAGCAGACAGTAAGCGGGAGCTGGCGGTGGCTCTGGGCATGCTGGACCCGGTGGAGAAAGACCAAGACGGCCTGCCGCTCACTGCCCGCTGTGTAGGTCTTTACAACCAAAAGAAAATTTCCCTGTTTTATGGCAAGCATACAACCTTATCGCCTAATAATAATTAACCCTGTGAGGCTCCATCTCTCCCTCTGTTTGCAGGTGTTCATCATCGGCCCTGACAAAACGCTCAAGCTGTCGGTCCTCTACCCGGCCACCACCGGACGCAACTTTGATGAGATTCTGCGAGTGGTGGACTCTCTGCAGCTCACCGCAGGGAGAAAGCTGGCCACGCCTGCTGACTGGAGGGTACGTCGCCTCTGAAAGTGACTGCAGAGATAATATCAACAGGAAATAACTTGGTGCCTTGCAGAATAACCTCGTTTCTTTTCTGTGCGTGTCGTCCTGCAGCCTGGAGACTGTGTCATGGTCCCTCCCAGCATGTCGGAGGAGGAGGCTGCCTCTTTGTTTCCAGACGGCGTCTACACCAAAGACCTGCCCTCAGGGAAGAAGTACCTGCGCTACACACCCCTGGAGTAAACACAGGCAGAGACAGAGCTGATGTTCAACACTCGTTCACGTCACACTTAGTCCAACAGCTCTTCATGTGGGACCTTAAGAACTTTGAGTACTGCCCGGGCCTTTCCCATCTCTTGATTTTGTGCCTCCTCGATTATACCTCGACCTCGAAGGTCCTAGCTACACCTCGAGGAGCGAGGAGGGCAGCTGGAGGATCTGTTACTTTATTCTTCCTTTATTGAGAAATTACAAACATTCCAGAGTGACTAAAGGTTGTAATAATAAATTGAACTGAATAACAAAATTAAAATGAATATCTTGGAAAGCAGTTTGTACAGTTAGATAAAGAGGAAGTGTTTGATATGTACAGTCTGCTCCGAAGGCTTTTTGTTCAAGCATTTGTATTTGTGAATACACAGAACTGTAAAGAATAGAAGAGCTTTGATAATGGACAGATGAAAGGGTGGTTCCTGCTGCCTCCTCTCTCCTTCCCTGTTTCCTGGCTCCTTCTCCCCTGGGTGGGATTAGGATGGAAAGAAGGGAGACAAAGAAAGGACTCTAGGATGTACAAACTGATAAATGGGAAAGGCCAAGGTCTTTGTAATTTGCCGATACAACCTTGAATCCAAAAGAATTGATAGAATCATCTAAAACCTCTTTTAATCAAAAGCTATACAAAGACAATATATTCTATATTCAAACAGAAAACCTTGGTGCATTCTGGGGTTTTCATGTTTTAAACATTTATCTCAGATATCTAGATAACAAACTTCTACTTGTAAAAAATGGATGGAATATTATTACCTTGCAAAACCTACAGAAACTTGACCACATTTTGCCCACAATACAGAATTACGCATTATTTGCTGTGATCCCCCTTTTTTGTAGCTCCAGGCCCTCCATAGGTGTCCCACCCCCCAGTTTGGGAGCCGCTGCCTTAAGATAGATGTAAGACCTCTAAGTTAGATATTTTACAATATTACAATTGTTTTGGGAAATATATTTTTAATATTTGAAGATATATTAAACAGTTTAATATATACAGTATGAGAGAGAAGCTTCTATTTTGTAGCAGTGCTACTATCAGGGATAATATGTATATTATGTGTGTATTGAACACTCATGCACCTCTTTTTATTCTAGACCAATGCAAGAGGAAGTGGTTTATGGTGCTGGTTACCCAGTGACAGCAAACAATGCTATTACCATACCCGTGTTTTTTGTACTTCCATTAAACACAGTTACAACTTGTAAAACTGTTTAACACATTTGGGATTACTTTGCAGTATTTTTCTCGGCTCACTATGGATTTACTGTGTCTACACTCTATTGATGGATATTGATGTACAGATTTCTCCAGCCTGAGACAATAAATGCATGAAGGTTCATTTCTGGTCTGCAAA
>CAFUXE010003106.1:89013-106715 GCA_903364295.1 Serranus cabrilla | reverse complement strand
GTGTAATGACTTCTACCATTCAGGAGCAGCTTGTCTCTGCTCTCTATCATCATGTAGTTCTGTTTGTAGGCGGCTGTTAACTCAGCTGTGCAGGATTTGGCGTCCCCCCTCACTGTGTCCGGAGCATCAGTGAAGAGCTTATCAACTTTGATCCTGCGTGCTGCTGGCAACAGGCTCCTCTCTGTGTGACCAGCACATGGGAGAAGTTAAGGACAGTGGAGCTGTTACAAACAGGAAATAGAAGGTAAGATACAGTGAAGACAGAGCAAAGGTGTTTAAAAATGAATGAGTGTCACTTCTGAGTTGGAGCACACTAAATTATATATTAAAACACATTCAGATGAAGTGACAGTAAAAGGCTTGAGCACTATGTTTTTAATTATTTATTAAGAATACATTTGAAGGTGGCAGTACTTGATGGTATTTGACTTTGGATGGAGCTGAGGAGTCACTGTGTTCACATTCACTCCTGAATCCTCTTCAGTTTGGGTCGGACTGCAGCTGTGGATCTAAAAGGCCGACAGGCACAGAAAGCTCCTGTGGTTTGAAACCCTCCGTCACTCATTAACTGAGAACCATCCAACCCCCTGACAGGTTTTCACCCTCAGAGAGCCGACGTCCTGCAGGTAACTGAGATTTTTTAAAAACAAATGCAGCAAGGTTAAGACTTCAGTTCTCGTTTCCAGTACGTGGATTTGTCATCATCACGGTTACGTCAGAGAGAGTCACTTCCAGCTCGGCCGCCTCCCATCAGCAGTGGCGTCATCTCTGGCTCATGAGGAGCTGGTACTCCCTCTGGTGGGCAAACAGCCGCAGGAACACGTTGTACTTTCTCTCATAGAAGCTGAAACCAGTATAAAATGCAGAAAATAATTACACACATGTGATTTTCATGGTAATAAAACATGCAGACTTCCTTGTTTCCTCACGACCTGAACCTGAGTTCAATATCTCACATTTACTTAATCAGTCTTTGTTTACATGGGTCCCTTTGTACATTTAATTTAAAAGCAATGCAATTTGCTTCCTATTAGAAATAGAAATAAGCAGTTTTTATTCATATTTAGGATATTCAAACATGTAGACAAACAATAGAGCTGCTTGGATTTTATTTATTTATTTTTAGATAATACAACTGTTAAAATTAAAAAGTAAAAATTAATTAGTCCAAGTACCAGTTCATTGTATTTGTACTTGCCAATATTTCCAAATAAAAACATGCAAAAAATAAATTATATACATATATCACATAAATGTATAAGACAGTAAATGAATAGATTGAATAAAAGGAAAAGTAGAATATAAAAAATGGTTCCTATAAAAAGGCAAACAGCTGAAGAAGCCTATTTTCTGTACAAAAAATGTTGATATGTTGCATTGAATTGGGCATCATATATATTTGAACCATCTGTTACTATCCGACAGACACAAACACACATTAACCACATTTTTATTTCTAAATCTCTTTGTCTCACCTCTGGAGTTCGCGGTCAGGCTGAACAACTTTCCCCACTTTAGCCATTCTCTCCATCGCCTCCTAAAACATTTGCAAAGACAAACATCACTCAATAAATCATGTTAAGCACATTCTCTCTCCCGTCTGCCCCTGACCCAGTTATAGCATTAACACAAGCCAACTGCAGCGGTTTCTGAGTGGCTGAGTTTATGACTAATGCAGTGCAGGGCCTCTCTGCTGTCTGAACCTACAAAATCCAGCCTGTGGACTGTGTGCAGCTCAGAGGATCAGACACAACAACTGCCTGCTGTAGTTATGGCTCAAAATGGGTTGACAGGTGCAGCCTAGTCCAAACAATAACGTCTTATTTTTAGTATATCTGGCTTAAAGGCTTGCCATCCTCTTGTGCTCCGAGCCCTGGGACTGAGACACCAAGGGATGATAGCCTGACCTTGCAAAAGATTAAAACATCACTTTATATCTTAAATGCACACACACAAATCTGCTCTGTGGCTGAAGTCTGCAGGGCCGTGCTCTTTGTGATTTTGGTTGCACCCAGCAGATGGAGGCAGTGAGTCAGTGAAAAAGAGCTCTGTGCCGTGTGCTTCTGGCTCAGCATTTAATGTTCAGTTTTATTAGACTACAAAATAAGATTGGATTGCGAACTGCTAAATATATTGTAAAACAAACCCTTCTTAAAGGGACACACCACAAATTTCACCCATGAAGTTTACTACAGACTGTGGAAACAACTGTGTGCTGTGGCTCTGGAAAAAATAACTGTTATTTTGGGTTAAACATTTTAACATTAAGCCTGCTTTACACACTGGAGGTGTGTTCTTTGAAAGACGTGCTCCTTTAGAAATCTGGGGGGCTGTCTAATAAAAATCCAGTTGTGAAATGATCCAATGATCCACATTTACAGACATTTTATGCTTTTTGGAATTAAGTTATTTAAGGGAGAACACAAAGCAGTGCAACCAATACCTCCTCTCTCTTGCTATATTCATTCATTCATTCATTGTTCTAACCCGCTTATAGCTGCATTGGTTGAGAGGCGGGGTACACCCTGGACAGGACGCCAGTCTATCACAGGGCTGACACATAGAGACAGACAACCATTCACACTCTCACTCACACCTACGGGCAATTTAGAGTCACCAATTAAACCTGAGATGCATGTGTTTGGACTGTGGGGGAAGCCGGAGTACCCAGAGAGAATCTACACAGACACGGGGAGAACATGCAAACTCAAAACACAGTGTGGGCCTTGCTTTATTCAGCAATTTGGGTAATGGTTTATACTACTTTCTCCACTTGCATAAAATATCCAATGCAAATTCTCTGTGTGACAAGTCATCATGTCTCACATTATTCAATTGGAAGATCTAAATGAGATGTTGTGTGAGAGTTAAAAAAAAGAGAGACAATTTAGAATAATTATACTTTTATAATTACATCTTGAGGAATTGTATGATTTTTTTGTCAAAAACTTCAAATATATCATGCCACCTTTTGCTGTGATGACAGCTTCTTCTCTCAATCAGCTTCATGAGCTGCTCACCTGGAATGGCTTTCATTAACAGGTGCGCCTCGTTAAGAGTTAATTAGTGGAATTTCTTGCCTTCTTCCTGTGTCTGAGATCATCAAAGCAAAATGTGGCTGAAATAATCTAAAATATGAAACATATTCTGGTTTGTTTAACTTTTTTGTTCACTACATAATTCCAAATATGTTCCATCAAAGTTCTGATGCCTTTAATATTAATCTACAATGTAGAAAATATGATAAAAATAAAGAAAAACCATTGAATGAGAGAACTTAACGTACTGTATATATGTTAATTATATATTTATATGCAGTGAAGATTTGATTGAATTGAAAAGGAATTCAGTGTATTTTTTAACAATATGGTAGTTATCATGTATTGACTTGTATAAATCCAGTGAAACAAGCTGTCTTCACTCAGAGACGTTTTTACAGAGGACTGATAAAGAGCTTTGTCACATTGTGCAATGACATCATGCCTCTGGCCACATCTGTCCTCAGCGAGACTGTACCTTTGATATTCCCAGGCACTCTCACACGATGACTCACCAGCAGTGGCCCATGTTGGACGGCTGAATGTGTGTTTATATCTCTCTCTATCTCTCCCTGCAACTAGAATTCTTAATGTGTCTAATAAAGACAAAAAGCCCCATAAAGAATATGTTTAAAGATTAAGTTTCAAAGCCCTTTCTGTCCAAGTCCATGTCAATTTTGTGACCTTTTTTTTGGGTACTGTGTGTGTGTGTGTGTCACTCAACCTGTATACTGCTGTAGTCCTGTGATGCACATGCACCCAGGACTGATGCTCCTATCAACACAGCCTCCATCTGGTCAGGCAACACCACAGGCAGCCCTGAAAAGGACAATGTTAAAAGACATCACAAAGCCTCCATGGTAAACGCTGTCAGACAATGTCTTCATATTGTTTATTATGTTAAACTGTCATTTCCAATATCAAAGCTGTGTTGGTGTTTTATACCCGTAGCATTGGAGTGGATCTGGACAAACAGGGCGTTTTTGCTCAACCCGCCGCACAGGAAGAGGGTCCTGATGTCATGTCCTGCTTCTTTCATAGAATCCAGAATATGAAGAGTACCAAGCTGAAGCCAGGAACAAAGATAAAAGGGGAATCAGGTTACGAGGAAACCTTCCTTCACACTTTATGGTACTAGGCGGGCAGACTGAGGCTCAGAGGAAGTCATAAGAAACAAATAACACGCAGCAGACTCACAGCGAGGGCTTGTATTGTGGCCAAATAGAGCAGAGCCAAGTCATCCAAGGTTTGGGAGAGTTGCAGTCCGATCACCTGCAAAACAGGAATGAGTCATTTATGCAAAAGTGACTCAGTGCTGAATAAGAAGAGTCATTAGAGGGGTGCGTTCGCCAGCAGAAGGTTTGTTGAAAGCAGAGCTGTCAGTGAGGGTCTGCTATCTCAGATCAGCAGTGATTCACTCCAAATATTCAACCGTTCTGCTTTCCGGAGCAACAGATATGGTCTGGATACAATAATTAACTTACTGAAATCATTTCAGTGGCTCAACTGTGACGCACTTCCATTTTAACTAGCAAATGTATTTTTGGCAAGGACAGAATCTTAATACTCCTGTGAAATTGTTTGAAAGTGAAGCTAAACTGGCAGCGCAGGTCAGTGCAGAAAATAAACTCAACCGATGCTTTGATCACTTATATCTCATGTCAGAGTCACAGAAAGCCTTGACTCGTGTCCCCTCACCATGCCCTTTAAGGTGGGGTCAGCCAGCGGCGACCTGTTCCCGTGGAAGTCCGGCCACACGTGGAGGCTGGAGCCCAGCAGGTCGACAGCAGAATGAGAGCTCGCCATCGAACTCAGGTGGCTGTTCAGGTAGCTGTAGATGTTCTCGCCAGTAAAGGGAAGTCTGGGAAAAATAACAGGAAGCAATTAAAGAAACAAGTCTGATGAAATTAAATATGTTGTTTTAATCTTTTTTTTCACTGGAGACATTTTGACATGAGCCAGTGGTGGAATGTAACTAAGTACATCTACTCAAGTACTGTAGCTAAGTACAGTTTTGAGGTCATTTTACTTTACTTGTGTATTTCAGTTTTAATCAACTTTATACTTCTACTCTACTCCATTTTAGAGGCAAATATTGTTCTTTTTACTCCACTACATTTAGCTGTAGTTACTTTTCAGGTCAACATCTAACATAAAAACATGATAAATTTAAAGTGATTTGACATTTTTTAATCTAAACCTACTAACTGTATATTACGTAGTTGCATTAAATTGAAAAAATAAATAAAATGCTGCTTACATCAAAAATATGAAATCAATAATGATAATTTAGAATATATAAAACAGGCCATTCTGCATAATGAGAACTTCTACTTTTATCATTATTAGTACATGTTGATGCTGATACTTTGTACTTTTCCTGAAGTGTATTTTTAGTATTTTTACTTAAGTAGGGGATCTGAATACGTCACCCACCACTGATGACAGCAGGAAATGACAGCAGGAAAGGCACGGTCATTACTAACAATATCAATACTGGTAAATGATAAGTAAATGTCAAGAAAATAAAAACAATTACTTCCTCACATCTTTAACAGAATAGTCTTTAGATGTACAGAGTACAACATTTCACTAAGCTTCTAATCTTTCCAAACAACATCATGCGTCAGCTGAACAGGGATGACAGCTGTTGCCATGGTTTTGGGAGGTGAAGCACTGAAAGCGTCAGCTGACCTCTGGCGTGCCTGCTCCTGGAGCTGGGTGTAGGCGGCGTGGCCCTTCACCATGTGGTCGATCTGAGGGAGGAGAAAAGACGACAGATGACACAGTTGATGACATACAGGATGCTGATTATTTCACAACTGGTTACTTTATTAATAACTTAGCATCACTGGTTGAACATTTAATGTGTAAAACACAAATTGCCATGTAATGTTATAACAACAAACAGACTGCTTTTAAACATTGTTCATGTGGCCGGATGAGTTGATCATATCTGGGGGACATGGATTGTTCACATTGAGCTTTACGGAGCACTGACCAGCCGTCCTGTAGCACTCTGTCCTCCCTCGTTGAGCCACATGCCCGGCACCATGGCAGACAGGCAGGGCCCCCACACTCCCGGCACAAACCGAGGCTGCTCGCTGATCTGATGTGCATTAATGAAAAATGTTTTAGTTATTGTATATCACACTAACAATTACAGCCTGACGGATATATTGGTTCAGTGATATTATCAGTATGCTGTTAGCTATTAATGTTTTTCTTTGTTCCCACTTATCCTTTATTTTCTCATCTTTAATACATTTCTTTGCTTAATAACGTCTGAGAAATTAGCTCTCTGGGTAAATTTGCAGAGTGGTGAAAAATCGGTGCACGATCCACATAAAAAGGTCTATTTCGTTCCATTTCATTCATGTATCAGGCACCATATCAGTTATCAATGAACGTTCCCCATCTATAATCAGTATTGGCATTGGTTTAAAAAAATCACAGATCAGTCGGGCTACAAAGAAACAGTTTGGATGTAGTAAAAAGCTAATAGAAATACAACTCTGGAAAACCACTATATTCTACATTTTAGATACATAAAAGCAGAAACAATTTGCTTCACTGCTTACAGTTATTGCTATTCTACAGTTTTCAATCAATTTTCTGTGTCTGATCTAAATAGTTTTGTCTCATCAGGGGTGGCCCCTGTCATCAGCGTGAATGGGATAATACGCATACCTGCTTAATATTACTGACAAAATGTACAAGTTCAGGAAAGTGTCATCATGAAGTTCATGAGGTGAAATGTCGCTGTAAACTGCTCACCGCCATGTGACAGGTTGATGTGCCGCAGATCATCGCCATCCGTGACGTGATTGGTTGGTCCTCACAGGGCAAATTAAAGCCTTTTACATCCGCACCGATCACACCTGGCAGGAGCAAAAATATTTATTACTTTACTCACATTAAAACAACCCTCCAAAATTATTTTTGGGTGCCATCTAACAAGAAGTTCATAAAACCGCTGTTAGAGCCCGGTCAGGGACAAATCACAGTGATGAAAATATTGAAATCCTTTTGAAGCGCTCCTCTGCCCTTCACATGGAATTCAGCAGTGACACTAACTGCTGGAATAATGTTTGTCAAGCTGGTTTGAGTTTAGGGTGGAAGGTTGATCCACGTGCAGGGGCAGGGGGAGGCGGTGTGCATCACTGTGACATGCAGGACAACTAAAAGTGCAGAGTGTGTTAGCCTCTGACTGATACAACAATGTGTGATAGGCAGAGGTCACAGCCAGGGGGCAGAGGTCAGAGTTCATGAGCAGTTTATCTCCCTGAACAAACCCAGATGGTGAGGCTTTCTGAAGCAGCCCTGAAGCCAACAATGAGCTCTCAGATACAGTACACAGCAGCATTAATGAGCAGCTTTTCTAACACACATCGGTTTGTAGCATCTTATTTATATAAGACAGTTAAAGCTGGGTGCTAACTATAATGCATATTACTCACTGCAACATCCCTTTATTACATGTCATCCCTCTACTAACTCACTGCTACAGTCAGTTGTATGACACGAGGCAAAAATGCAAAATAAAAATAAAAATTATTTTCATGCTCCCTGGCCTTTCATCTAGCACCACCAACAGGCCTAAATGCACACCACAGACACACACCACAAATTCCGTGTATATGAAAAACTACTTGGATTCTGATTATTTATGCTCCCTCATGGATGAACATCTTCAATTTTGACAGTCCGGGAGCTTCATCTTAAACCCAACCAAAACCAAATGTCAACTTTAGACATACACATTAAATGTTCTGCCTCCCTCTTCCTTTCACGTTTATCTATTATATTTTATGTGTCCTGTATTCAATATTATTGTTATTATTCTTAGTAATTGTATTGTTTTTGTGAGGTCCTGAGTCAGGACATTTTCTCTCCTGTTAAAAATGCATTTGCAGAATAATCAGGTTTAGGATGTAGTACCGAGGCCTCCAGCATGAGCATCGATGAGAGAAGCACCCACAGCCGTTCCTGGCTCCAGACCTAAAGCTGCCGCTGCCTCCTGGGTGAGGCCTTCTCCCAGCGGGCTCCCTGGAGAACACGTCACGCTGCCTGGATGAAAGAAAACAGCTTAAACAGAGACAGAGGAACTCTAGTGTAGAGCATACCATGAACTCTCTGTCAAGATACAAGAAATTAGAAGCTTGTTTGTCAATGTTTTTTACCTATTTTGGAAAAGTTGTTTTCCAGGAGGTCCTCCAGTCCAATGCTGGACCAAAAACCAGAATCCCATCCTTCTGGAGGGCAATAAGTCCATTTACACACCAGAGTACATAAAGACCTGTGAAACAAGGCCACAGTGTCAAAAACTATTTATCTATAATAAAAATACACGTTTTTTAAACTTTACTTGCTTAAGAGGACAACCCAGTTCTTTCTTTAAACAGACATCTGATACAAGGATAATGTTTCAGCAGCTTAGTGTCACCTTATTTTAATAATGTAGACACTAACAACAGTTTGTAGGTCACTGCTAATGCTTAACCCCTTTCTGAAATGCATCTATTAAAAACATATTACACATGTATATAACAGATAAGAAAAGGTGTGCACATGGAACAGACCCAACACACACAATTGTAAAGTACTTAATAACTTCAACTGCTGCACTTTTCATTATCTATATGTTTAACTTCCATTTTATAAATTGAGTGCTCTAAAGTTTTTAATATGTTCACTTTTATGTCCATTCAATGTCAAGCACTTGGTGCCTGTAATTTCTTTGTTGTAAAGCCATTTGTGCTGCAGTTCATGTATGAAAGGTGCTATACATTTATTATTTATTATTATTTTATTATCAGAAAAAATAATTACTTTTTTGGAGTGGGTTAAAAAAATTATTTAGTGAAAGTGTAAAACAATGATAATATATAGCATTTTATAGGTGACTTTTTTCATTTTTACTGAAACAAAAAAACATTTAAACCAGTGATGTTTCCTATCATTGACATACCCCAGACTGTGAAATAATATTCCCCCTCATATTGTACATAGAAACTTATTCAATTTTTGTCTCTTTTTTCCCTTGAAAAACAACAGTAGTGTTGCATAAACAAACTGACATTTAAAGGGTTACAATTCTGAGTTTTATTACACAGACAATTTTGTCCTCTGAGGCCAATAGAGCAACAAATGAGGCACAGGAGTTAAACGATCGGACAGTCACAATAACAATCGGAGCTCACCGTGTCAAAGAGCCTGTCGCCTTCCAAGACAGGAAGTCTGGAAGGTCAAAAAAGTGAGCAGCTTTGTTCCAGCAGCTTTCTCTTAGATTCTGATAAAAGACAAGAGACATGTGCTGATAAACCCCTGATCACTAAGTAATGACAGACACTAACAACACACCATGTTCAGGAAGCTTCCAGATGCCCAGAAAAAGGCTGAAAAACTAAGACAGCACCACACACATGCTGCTGACCACCAGCCAGCTCAGAGAGCGATAATAAAACATACACAGATCAGTAGTCCTGTGGTGACCTTGCTCACCTCTCACCTCTTTGAGCCAGAGCAGCTTGGGGGGCTGCATCTCTGGTGACATGACCCCTCCCACCCTGCTCAGGACCCCGTGGCCGGTGCTGGTTATACGAGCGGCCTGCTCCTCCGCGCGGTGGTCCATCCACATCACAACGTTCCTTTGTCTGTCACCTGGGAAAGACAGGAGAGGAAGAAGGAAGATCATCTCACAGTAAACAAATATAACAAACAGCTCACACTGCAGGATCCCAGAGGTGATTCTAAGATTAAATTGGTACATCAGGAGATGATAAACAAAACTGTGAATGCGACATATCTAGGCAGCATATAATCAGTCATTTAGCCTGAGTACCTGGACCGTGACCCCTGTGTCCATCTCACTTAATTGAAAAAAACAACTCCAGGCCTTCTGTTCTGTAGCTGACCCTGACCTTTGACCTCCCTGTGGAGGAGGGGTTTACCTTCAGGGATCAATAGTATCTTATTACATTAGAGTAAACTAATAAACTGTCCAACCATAACTCAACAACTGAAAGGTTTTAAAAAATCTAATCTGGTAAATGTCACAATAACGTCTTCAAAAAATGACATTAAAAACAGCGTTTTCCCTAAAGCAAAGAATCTTAGTAATGTATGTGGTATGAAGGTCAGGCCACGAGGCAAAGACATGTTTCACTTACCATCCTGACTGACTGGAACAGGCTGGAAGCTTTGGTCCAAAACCACCAGGGAGCAGGTGGCGTCGAAGCCGATCCCTCGTACCTGACTCCTCTCCACACTCTGAGTAACTTTCTGTAGCAGAGAGAAAATGACAGTCTGAGACATCAGGGCAACACTTTGAACATAAGTAATATCTGTGATGTGACTCTAAGAGTCTATGTATGTACATTAGCAAACACTTTATCATAGTTCAGCATATGTTGTTTGTTACATTGACATTATTACAATAAGTAGAGTGAGCGCCAATTTAGTTTCAAAAATGGAAAGCGTGTACCAGAGACTACCTTTGCAAAGCAACTCTGAAAGTTGCTCATAGGATTTTTTTTAAAAACAAAACATACAAACATTTGTGTTTACCAGAAAAATAAACATCACCATGTACAAATTTGAACCAGTGCGATACTGATATTAAGTATTTTTGGTCAAAATAGCCAGTAAGCCAGCTGGCTTTATAATTAGCTGTAATAATAAGCTAAAAGCAAAGTTAATGGATAGACATTTGCAATAATTAGCTAAAAGTAACGTCAATGAATAAATAGTTCAAATAGTTAGGTAAAAGTAATAGTTAAATAGTTGCAATATTAGCTTAAAGTAGCTAGCTTAAGATTAAGTGGATAAATCATTAACTAGCTAGCTAAAAATAATGGATAAACCTTCAAAAGAGTTAGCTAAAACTGTTAGCAAAACTTGCATCATTAGCTAAGATAAATTGATAAGCTATTGAAATAATTAGCTTAGCTAAAGGACAAAGACAAATGGCTTCATGGTCAAGATAACAGAGGTTGTAGTTACATTAGACAAAACACAAAGTTGACAAAAACCGACCTAAACACTGACAATTCAATTGTATGAAAAATTAGGCTACAATGTGCATGTTTATGTTGTATTACTTTAAATCATTTGAAAGAACACATTTGGACCATGAGCAGTGGGGTCTAGTCTCTGATGGGGTACATCATTTATCTGATATCATTAATAAAGTGAAAGAAGTAACAAGATTTTACATCAGATTTACCATTTTGAAGAAGTTTTGGAAATATTTATGCTATATATATATATATAGCATAAATATTCTTTCACATGATCATTTGTGAACTTGATCATCTTGTGAACAGATGTGCAAAACATCATGAATAGGAAATGTGTACTAATGTGCAGATTAATGTATTGGATGTGATGTTATATTCTGTTTTCTATGGGATGGATAGCAATATGACTTCTACTATTCAGTTTCATTGTTTTTGTTAATTCCATATCCACAAATCAAAATGGTCTGACGTCAAACCCTGCTCTCATCAGTTTATGTTGAACTCTGGGAGTATTGCACCTTACTGGAAAACGTGAAGAACAAAAAAGCTACAAAGACTTTCAGTATTTTCGAGGAAGTTTATTTTCTTTGAACTGTGATGTTAACATGACTGGATACTGAGTTTCTCTGGCTGGTACGAAGTTGCTTTTTATTGTTGCTGTAAATTAAATAAAGTTAGTTTAGTTTCAAAGTTTTTATAGCGAAACTTGCCCTCATCTGATAGGATAAGGGGGAGTGTTAATGAGTCTGAGGTGACCCTACCTTGACAACTGTGCAGCATTTCTCCCAGATCTCAGTGGAGGACTGGACATAGTGGTCTGACTGGGGCTCCCAGATGCTGATGGGCTCCTCTGCAGTGCTGCTCAGCAGGCCTGCCCTGGTCACCAGTGCAGCCCTCACACTGGCAGTGCCCACGTCCACCCCAACATAATAGACCTCCGCCATGAGAACAGCTGCATGCAGAGGGGGGCAGAGTCCGGGGGTTGATTATTAACCAGCTTACACTTTCAAAGTCAACATTTAATGCAGTGTTTCGAAACAGATTGGAGTACATATATATCGACACATTTATATAGTACTTTTGCTTTTACTTAATGACTGTTTTGGTGCAGCACACTCTGATTGAACTGAATGATACCGCTCCAGTCAAAAGAGGTTACAGAGAATTTCTGCCAAAGATTTACACAGAATAACCTTTCACATGCTCACAACAGACGCTATCAAACACAGAGGATATGTGTGCGCCAGCTAGAACTACAACACGAAACTTACCGGCGCATCAATATCTCATTTCAAAGAACAAAACATCTCTTTGGCTGGTGAGTTTGTGATAAACGTACTTTGTGCTGGAGGCGCTTGCTGCGACGGAATGCGAAACAGGCCAAAAAGGGCAAAGTCGATTTTTTTTTCTCTCCCGATACAAGTAAAGTAAGGACCACGAATGGGTTATTATTAAAATAACTTTCTCTGTCTCTGCCTAGAAATGACTTTTTTTTGTAAAGTCCAAGTTTTTTAAGATTACTGGGCTGTGGAAAAATCACTGCAACACAAATATAGTCTAGATTTCAAAAGACATGGTGCATTTCGGACTCCCATGGGAGTTGTAGTCCAACCTGACGAGCACGGCCCAAGGGTAGCACCAAAACCACCGAGTTTATTTCCATGTATACATTTTATGATTTGAAACATTTAGTATGCATTTGTATTGTTTATGCTTTATTGTCAATTCTATTGTTCTTTGATAATGCATATCCCTAAATAAAGCTGTGTTTAAGTATATTAGCCTACCACAGTGATACATGAACAACAGGGACAGTTTGGATTTTCCATATCTGGTCTTGTCTGCAAACAACTTAATTTAGGATAATGCATCCTGTGAGCACATTATAAACTACTTTCGAACAGACAAGACCTCAGCATTAACCAATAATTCAAAGCTCTTGTCTTGTAATATTATACTTTGGACTGTCTGACCCCCCTGATGGCCTGGGTCCCCTGGGTAATCCATATGTGAAAATATTCCTTTGTTATTGCAGTTTACATAAATAACTAACCATTATGTGATCTGAAGGACAGCATTAATCTTACTTGGTAATAATCTGTTACGGTAGCAAAGTGTTAGGGCTGCAATAGGGGTTTTGTAGCAAAAAGGCAGAGACACGAACCTGCCATCACAAACACTGACTCTCACTAAGGATTATTAAACTTTCTAGTTGCATCCCGCCTGGTGACTTTCCTCTATTGTGTTCTCTTCTTAAAGGAGATCAACAGCTGTCCAAAGGAAGCGCCGCTGGCTGTGATCAGCATGTTTGGTCCAGGAATGATCAGCAGAGATGGAGCCCAGAGAAAAACCAAGCAGCAGGACAGGAAGAAACAGATGGTCTTCAACAAACACTGCACGGACAGTGTTTGAAATCTCATCCGTCTCTCTCACTGCTTGGTGTGTGTCCCTCTGGTCCACGCCTGAAGGTAATCAAAACTTTGCTCTGTTGATACATCAACACATACATATATAGTCTTTCTCTGTGTTATGCTCTCGTGAAAAGGGGGCCGGGGGTGTTTCCATGGACTGTCCCACCACTGTACAACAAAGCAGGCCTGTTGGGAGGCAGGCAGGACCAGCTCCTGATTAGAAAACTGCATGCAGTGGAAACAGCTGGCCCGTGCAGGGAGGAGGAAACACTGTTATCTAAAAGTGACCCTCTCAGGCCAGCAGAGGGGAAAAGCTGACTGAGAAACAGGAAGCACAGCCGGGACACAGTGGTGGTTTGATTGGAAAATACTCCTCAGTGGGGCTCAACACAGGTGTTCAGAGAGAGAAACAGAGAGAGTAAAGTGGCTCAGAAAGTTGTCGTTACATGAGAAGCTGCTCTGTTATGTTATGAGAGGAGAGAAGAAGAAAAAAAAAAGCTGAGGTCTCGTTTTCCTTCATTACCGCTCTGGTATTAGGCACAAAAGTTTCTGAGGCATTCCAGCGCTGGGTTTCTACTTCAGGGTGTCAAATACTTCCAAATGGGTGTTACACAGCCGTGTTGTGAGGACAACATGTCATCTCAAGAGTGTTGACCTCAGGCAGCTCTGGTTCTCTCAGGCTGTCTGGGGCTGTTAACTTATTTATAGTTGGCTTGAGGAGAACATGTTGAATAATACAATGGGGGAGGCCAGACAGACTGGACTGCAGCTGTACTGAGTCTTCAGTCATTAGTGCAGCTTCATATTTACCTAAAGGGCTCTAACACAATACAATTAATAGATTTACTTCACAGGAAGGTGAGCATGCAACTTGAATATACAGAAGCAAAGATCAAGCGGTCAAATTATAACCACAATGGCCTTTTGGCTTTAGGGATAACACACACACACACAGACACACACACACATGCAGAAGTGTTAGGGATGTAAGGAAAAGTACTTAAGTATCATATATCATATATCATATATTATAGCTCTGGATTATGATGTATCAATGATGATTCCATTAGTATTTATATACTTGTAAAATACTTCAGAATGTATTAGTCAATTTAAATTCTGTATTAATATTTTGACTCTTTAATGTTTCAAAATAAAGGTAGTGAAGTACAATATTGGCCTCCAAGTTGTTGTGTAGTAGAAGTATAAAGTAGCAGAAGATGGAATCAATTAATTAAAGTACAAGAATCTCAAAAAAGTACATACAGTGATTGAGTGAATATACTTATCAGTATTTAGTTTCTACCAGATGTGCACAAACAGAAGAGTATTCCTATGTTACATACATTTTGCTACATAGGACTAGCACATACGAATATTGATTGTGGGAGATATTAACATGTTGATTACATATCTATATATATCATATATTACATGGATTGGAATCTGTATTATTATATAAATCTAAGGCAGGAAGAGATTTACATTGTCTGTAGGTATGGTTCATTATAAGACATTATAATCATCATTATAAATTAATTGCACTTTTAATGGCAAGTAGCCTACAAAACCTAAAATATATAACATAATTTACTATGACACTCTAATTTATATAGGTTAAAGCCTAAAGAGGGTATGCTTGTTGTTGTCTTATGTCTACATTGCTGTGTCCTGTGTGTTTGGTAATGTATGCGGGCAGCTACTGAAAACCACAGCCATAGATATAGCTTGTATGTGTCATACTCGGCTGATGGAGTTGATTGTATTTCTCAGAGCACATATCCTCCTCGTCTCTCTGCAACATCTAAGAAAGGTGCTTTTAACGTGAAAAGAAAGTCATTTTTTTAAAATGTGGTGTTTACAACAAAAGAGCTCATGGTGAAGGTGTTACCTCATTCTCTTTCTTCTATCTTTAACCCTTGACTGGTTTACCAACCAACAGCACTTCTGAATTTATAACTAGATTTAGCTATAGACAATTTAATATCACTGGTTATTGATAATTAAGAAATAATTTGAATGTGCTCTTATTTAGTTATGGGAAATGTATAGACTATATCCTGTATGTTTCTTTAAAAAATAAACAAATGAAATAAAATAGACATCTTATTGAAAGAATACTGATTTGCTGTAATGTGTTAATCAATGTTAAACCCCACGAACCATGCGGAGCAGCCCTCACTTCAGGATGGGTAACTAATAATTGAGCGGGTAACTAAATATTCAAAAACACTACGTAATCCCAGAGTACATTGCTCCACCGTCTGCATTACCTAATCCCATAAGCCATCGCGGGGGGGCGGGGTTATGGCTAGTTGTCAGAGCAACCTGCATGTCATTAGACATACCCCACCCTCTAAACCATCTCCAGCCAATCAGAGGCCGTAGAAATGACATCATTGTTATTTTCAGTAGAGCTGCAGCTTAGAGGTGGATAAAGTTCGTCTCCACGTTGGAAGTGATAGAAAGTATTATCCCTATTCAGACAGTGTTTGTGCTTTTTGGGAAGGAGGGTCAATCAAAGAGGATACCTGAGGTGTGAAAACACTGCGGCTCGGCGGCGGCGGAACAAAGGTTTTTGTTGATGATCGCGCGCTTCACAAGGGAAAAGTTTTCTCAGGACACGAAGTTGTCAAGTGAGTTGAACTTCAACAATAGGCGGACTCTATCACAAGACAGTCGAGAGACAGGGAGTCACAGGACACATGTAAACAGTCTTTGACTTTTAAGAAAAAGGAGAATATAGCTCCCTAAAGGTGTTTTTTTTAAAAAAACTTTATGTCCAGAAAAATGGAAGCGACGTTTTACGACGAAGCCGTGAATGCCTCCAGCTCTCAGCATGACGGGCCGACGGTGTATGGCTTCAACCCCAAAACCCTCAAGCAGACCATGACGCTAAACCTAAACGACCCGAAAAACTTCAAGCCCCAGCTGAGCGCCAAGGCCCTGGACATCCTGACGTCCCCTGATGTGGGCTTGCTGAAGCTGGCCTCGCCCGAGCTGGAGAGACTAATCATCCAGTCCTGCACGGGGCTGACGACTCCCACCCCGACCCAGTTCGTCTGTCCCAAGAACATCACCGACGAGCAGGAGGGGTTTGCGGAGGGGTTTGTGAGGGCACTGGCTGAGCTCCACTACCACCAGCAGGCACCCGCCGTCCACCCCGACGCACAGACCGGCGCGTCCAGCGGCATGGCAGCCGGCTCCGCTGCGTCAGAGAGCGGCGGGATTCCCTACAGCTGCACGGTGCGCTCCGACCCGCCTGAGTACACAAACTTGGGGGCTTTCAACCGGGCTGTGGGCTCTGCGTCTGCACCTGCCACCGAGAGGCACCCACCTGTAAGTTACCCAGCCGCCCCACAGCCGTCCCACAACCACATGGACCTGGCAGCGGCGCAGCACCCGCGGCTACACGCGCTCAAAGAGGAGCCGCAGATCGTGCCCGAGATGTCCGGCGACACCCCGCCGCTCTCCCCCATAGACATGGAGAGCCAGGAGCGCATCAAAGCGGAGAGGAAGCGCATGAGGAACAGGGTGGCCGCGTCCAAATGCCGGAAAAGGAAGCTGGAGAGAATCTCCCGGCTGGAGGACAGGGTCAAAAACCTCAAGAGCCAAAACACGGAGTTGGTTTCCTCTGCCAACGTCCTCCGGGACGAGCTGGCTCTGCTCAAGCAAAAGGTCATGGACCACGTTAACAGCGGCTGCCAGCTCATTCTGACGCAGCAGCTCCAAGCTTTCTAGACTGCCAAGGGAAAATAACCAAGGGACATTTCTTGGGGACCAAATGCGGCTTAAAGTGGCCTGCTCAGCCATGCGGGGGAGCCTCCTGCGTCTGGTTGAAAATTTCCACCAAAAAAGAAAAAAAATCCGCTCAGGCTGAATCCACTAAGTTTCTGCAGACAAAGAGACTGATTAGACACTTGTAATGAAATATTACAGAGCAGAGGTCACCTAACCTATTGCACAGAGGGACAAAACTCAGAGGGAACATTTGCTCCAAATACCCCTCTGATATTTCTGGCAATTTTGTCTTCTTCCTTTTTTTCAACTCAAAACTACAATTTACTCTAAGTCAAGCCAAGGTAATATGGCAAGGGGGAATACTTTAAGCTTATTTTAAATTGATTAAGTCCCCCTGCAGCTTTGCGTCCTGACAGACACCCAGGCCTGCGTGGGATCAAATTGCATATGGACAAGAAACACAATGTGAACGAGCTCCCACTATGTCAAGT
>CAFUXE010003106.1:37631-88087 GCA_903364295.1 Serranus cabrilla | reverse complement strand
TGGTTATAGTAGTTAATGAACTAGTGAACAAACGTACAAAAAACAAATTTTATTTATTTTCTGAACTACTGCCTGTAATATAATTTACAAAACAAGGTTTGCGTAGGAAAAAAAAGGTACAAATTTATACACATTTCAACCTGAACTAGGTGCTGCACACAGAGGTGCACTGACAAATAAAAAAAATAGCTTAATCTGTACACACTGTGGACCACCAACACTGATGGAGGCTCGCTGGCCTTTAAACCTGACACCAGTAAATGTTTCAGGAATACTTCAGAGACAATTTCCAGGGTTGTTCATGAGGGGCAGGATGACAGCTGTCCAGCACAGTTTAAAGACCCGACACACCCACAGTAAACTCATGCAGGTGTTTAGTTATTGCTTGATGGGACCTCTCAGGACCCTGTGCTGACGGTGCCTGATGGATGTTTCTGTTGAATCACTTAAAAGGAAAATTCACCTCAAAAAGATTTTTCCTCTTACCAATCTTGACCCAGGCTGTTTTGGCGTTTGTTGCGGAGATATCGGTCATATAGATGTCTGCCTTTTCTTGCATGATAAAGTGTATGGCACTCGACTTGTGGTGCTCAAAAAGCCTTCACAATGGGCCTCATGCATGAATATGGTGTCATGACTTCCTTAGACTAAAAACTAACATGCACTCCCTCAGTGGTGGAGTGCAGCACAATGTCAACATACCTGAAGCTCCCTGGCAAGCTTTTTTTCCCACTTGGAATAAATGTGCAAAATAACTTTGAGCTCTGCACAATTTTGCGATGCACCATGTGTGCCTCCACCTTACCTGCCACCACCTGAACACATACGTTTTGTGGCACCTGGCCACAGATGTGTCATTGTAAACTGACAGAAACTAATTTCACTATTTTGTAAACGGATCACATTTTGCATTTTGTTAAACTGTGAAAGGACAAAGGCCTACACTCAAGGCGAAGTTGAAGTGGATGAGATGAAATATGCTGAAAAGTCTCTTCTCCTGAATGCAACATCAATAAGTTCCTTTCCCTGCAGAAGTTTTTTCCATGAGGTGGCATTTCCCTTTTCTTCTCTTTCTTTTAGTGTAGCATTACCTTTCAAATTTCAGTGGTTGCATGAATGCATGAAGCCCATTCTGTCTTCCAGAAATCACAATCCAGTTCTTACGTGAAACTGCTCACGACAAGGTTTGTGGATTATCTTAGATAAGCAGGTCATGATTTCTGGACAGAGAGTGTCGAGTTTTTCAAATGTATTTTAACGCTTTGAGCACCACAAGCTAAATGCCATATGGGTTCATTCAAGAAAAGGCAGGCATCTCTACATCCAATATCTCCAATAACACCAAAACAATCTAGATTGATTTGCCGAACTACAGGTAACAGGAAAAATGTACTTTTGATTTTGAGTGAACTTTCCTTTTTAGACAGAACAATCTCCATCTTTCTGGTTCTTATTTGTGTGTTGCGATATGTGGCCTCGCTGACGTTGCCCCCAACTTCAACCTGACATGAGATCTATGCGAGCCAGATTAGGAGAGAACACCTGTGTAATGTACAGGGCATTTAAGACTGTTCTGTATGTTTCTGTATGTTGTGACCTGGTCATGTACACAATGCTACATGATTAGATACTAACTGTTCTGTGTTCTTAGTACATGTTTTAACAGGTGTCATGCATATCTGACACTGTCCCACCTGGTCTGATAAGAAGCCTATTTTCCTGTCCAGTAGCTGCTGGTTCATCCTGAAATTTAATACTTTCTATATTTTGCCTTCAAATCAGTTTCTCTCTTTAAAACAGAAGTTCCAAATGATGGTTGGTTGGCTGCCATAATGGCCAGTGGGACAGATGAAAATAATCTGCCAGCTATTGGCTGGTGGCTGGAGTAGACTGCCCACTCTGTATTCACTGTCCAATCATTTTGTTTCATCTTGCTCCACTCATTCTTTATCTCTTTCTGCAACAGGGATGTTATGTTCCAGGTATTATAAAAATGTATTCAGTTTTTTGGACACACTGTTCCTGCTCCATTTCCATGTGGGGATTATATTTGTGTTTGGTTCCTGATGATATCTGCAGTTCATTCACGTACAGTCCTGCATCACCGGCTCTCAGCTGGCGAGCACGCCCTCTTTCGCGGCGAGGCGCTGCCGGTGTACGTGGTCCTGCTCCAGTTCTTCGTGGCTGGGGTGCCAGAGCCGTGACAGGATGCGCTCCATGTTCAGGGCGTACATAGTGTGGGAGGGCATCACACCGTGGTGAACCTACATCAGACAAAGGTTTCACAATGTTTTACGTTGGTCACATGAGCATGCCAGAATTACTAGTGTGAACAAATTCTGTGATGAACTGATATATATAAATAAATGAAATATTACTATCTAAAGCTTAGATATGGTTACTTTTCCTGACCAGATTCATTCAAGGACCATCGGAAATGTAAAAAAAAAAAAGATAATTTCAGTTTTGACAGCTTCTGGCTATGACAAATGGTGTCATTCTGGTTATATTTTAAACAAAACATGACTTTGAAACCTACTGCCTGGTTCAGAGATAAAAGCTCAACTTACACTCAAAAAGTCAAAAGTTTATGTTTTTAGATAAAGTCTCTAGACTTGTTCGTTCAGAGACAATGATCGCATCTAACAATTATTGTCTTAACTAAGCATTTGGTCTATAAATTGAACAAAATGTACTTAAAAATCTTTTTAGAAATTTAGACAGATCAAACAAGAGAGGACGACAGAACAACAGATTTGTCCACATTCCTGGGAACAGCATATCCATGTTATCACTTTAACTTTGGTCGTTTTAAAAACTAGGAGCTAAATCAATCCTGGAACCATGAAATTTGAAAGTGTCTCTTACCTGTAAAGCCTCCAGGAGATCAAACATGCTGATGGGAGGGAGGGGTGCCGGGAGATTGTCAGCAGAACAAGCCAATAAGTGAACAGCTTGTTGCTCCGCCTCATCTGGTGACACTTGAGGTGGTGGGCCTGCAGGGAGAGAAGCACTTGGAGGGGGACTGGAAAGAAATAAAAGACACAATTATTATTGGTTGAAAATGTATTAATACTACCCTTTAATTACAGCATGTTTGAGTATTTATGTCTGTATTAACATTGAACTTGTGCATAAATCCTGCACATGGTTCATCAGTTAGTCCCTACCATTCAGTAACACTCTGGTAAGCAGCAAGGCTGTTTTTCAGGTATGGCTGCGGTGTGACATCGCTGCCAAAAGCATAGAGGAAGTGTCCATCTCGCAACCTATACGCTTTCCTCCGGGTGATGACAGCCGTCAGGACGTCTTTCAAATGGTGCTAAAAGAAATCAGAGCTGTAAGTCAAGCTTTGCTCAAGCTGCTGTGCAAACACAGCTGTCAGTCTTATTTCACAACAACAGTACAGAAAATAAATCTGTTCATTCGTTTTAAGCCTCTGCATGGATGTTAAATACAGAATGCCACTGAAGATTTAAGGCTTATAAGATGGTATCAAAGTTAAAGCATTAAAACCATCTGCTCACAGAATTATTCATTTCTTGAGGACAAAAATTTTACATTTTTAGGTGAGAAACCTTTTTTGTTTTAACTCAGTGTGTCTTGTTTTGCTATATGGGTTTTCTTTCATCGACACATAAAAAATCATTAAAATGACCATCATTTTTCAGGCAAAGGGCTATTATTGACCTGACCAGTACATAGATAAAACTTCTGAATAGGCTTCTCCCATTGGCAAGAAGATGTAGTATATTTCACTATCAACCAGTGGTATGGGGAGATCTTTAAAATTTAGCCAATGGATCATTTGAGCTCAGTTTTGAAGGGGAATGAAGAGATCTTTGACAACCTCTCTGTGCCCTTGTGAGCACCCAACGTTACCAGATACCACTGCAAAATGATCAGTTTCTCTGGTTTGACTATTTATAGGTATGTGTTTGTGTAAAAAGAACATTTTTGCTTTCTTCCAAAAAACTACTGACAACAATTCTCCCAAATTCCAAATACAAATATTGTCATTAAGAGCATTTATTTGCAGAAAATGACAACTGGTCAAAATAACAAAAATATGTAGTGTTTTTCAATGCAAAGAAAACAAGTCCATAATCATTTTAAACAAAATACTAATGCTTTAACATCAGAAATCAATATTTGGTGGAATAACCCTGATTTTCAATCACAGCTTACATGCGTCTGTTGAGCAAAATTTGCAGTGGTCTCTTAATTTTTTCCAGAGCTGTATATGTTGTGGTCCAATAATAAAGACTGTTTTGCCAATTTTTGTATTAAAAAATGTGACTTGACTAAACACTGGTGACAGGCAGATGCTACAAACCTCTACAGCATAGATCATGCTGCTGACGGTGTCCTCTGTGATGTTATCCAGGCCCAGTTCAAAGGCCGTCACCATCATGCGAGCCTCCAGCTGGCCCCGCGTGGGCAACAGCAGGGTGTGGGCACTGAGACGCAGCTCCTCCTCCTCACCTCCCACCTCCCGTGGACTGAAAGGCTGGGCGGCGCTCAGAGGGTTCTGTGGCTGGAAACGATGCTAAAGGGGCAAACAAGACATACAAACTTCTAAATGACTGAACTGATAGAGCACCTAGTTGTTAATCACATGCTCCTAACCCTAAAAGAAAGCTTTTACACCCAGTCATTATTCAAGCAATTACCTTATTTAAGTTTCACCATTTGGCAGAGCTGCTGTTAACTTGAGGAGTACTTACGTCAAATTTCTGTCTAGAGGAACATTTCTTCTTCCCTTTCGGTTTTCCAGGCTTTGAAGCAGAGCCACCTTGCCACTGTAACTGTCCTGCGCCATCTACAGGACGGCAGAAGAACAAAAGATGCATTGAAGAAACATAAATGGAGATTACATTAAAAAGAATATTTCTCTTTAGTGACATGTAACTTTTGGCTGTTGATAGCCTCTAATTGGCTTTTAACATGAATCACCAACAATGTGCAACCAGCAATGTCTGAAAATGTCACTGCTATGTAAATCTATGTAAAAATAAACACAGCTAGCAATGTTACAACATATGTACAGTAAATAAAAAAACAGCTTTAACTTAAACACAAGTTCACAGGTTGTAAATATCTTACCTGGTGTGGAGACAATGATCTGACAGCGTGTCAGAATGGCCAAGAGAAAATCATTGTGAACATGGACTGCAGGGGAATAAAAAATATAAAATAAGCAACACTTTTTCAAACAGCATCAGTTATTTAAATATAAACTGTTAAGTGTGTTTCTCTGCTTACTAACCATTCTCCTGTGCCAACAGACGACGTGCCTCGATGTCAAACTCCTCTTTGCTGATCTTTTGTTTGAACCATAGCTTCAGGTTTGCCCAGTAACTGCACAGAGAGGCAACAAACGGAAAACATCAATACCAGACAAACACTTCTCTGAATGAAGAAATCACATATCAGTACGATCTTGATTGTCATTATAATCGCATACAATACAAAATAATATTTAAAAAAACAAAAACATACAAATATAGAAAAAAATTAAATTAGTAGGACAAAAAAAGGTAAAAATATAACACAAATAAAGCAGGAAAAGGGGAACAACCGTAATAGCAGTTTAGAAAAGATTCTAGGTAAGTATATGCGTTTGTAGGTTAGTTACAGGGAGGTGATTAGTGAAGACTTAGTAAACAGCTTGTATTAACGGTTTTGTGTAATTATTTTTCCTGTGGAAACAGTCTGAGGTTGGCGTGTGTGTGTGTTATTCACAAGCGCTAAGATAAATTCATTATACATCTTTAATATTATAAACAAACCTATGCAAGTCATAATGTAGTCTCTTGCCATACCATGTGAAAATAAATGATGCACTTTCGCTTTTTTATCCTCCTTTATTTTCACTTAACTCCAAGTCAATTTATACATCCAAACAGATTACTGATATAGCATAGAAACCTACAAACACAGTAAAATAGATAAAGCTAACTGAGGCAATCCAATAGTAGATATTAACGTAATACTTCACGTTCATAATCGTATTACTTCCTCTTTAAAGCACATAATAAAAACTGAATAACAACAGACATATTGCCTCACTGATAACTGTTGCTTAGGAGAAATGCTGCAAAAATTAGCTAGTGCTAGCAAGCTGCTAATTTCCAGAAAGCTAACTAATGGCAACATTACTTGCATTCCCGCGGCAAACCAACAAAAAGGACGGAAAAGAAACACCACAGACAGAAAACACACACAAAGAAGGTTTTACTTACTGCTTCACGTTATCGCCAATTGCATCAGTTAAGTTTTTCTTTGCAATCTCAAGCTCGCTAGCATGAGCTGCCATGGTGTTCAAAAAGTCCTACATGGACGTCATCATCCGGCGACAGCAAGTAATGTCATTTTTCTTTTTAAACCTTTATTAATCATCTTCAAATAACAAACAGGCATGATTATCGTTAAACACGTTAACAAGGACAGTCAAAAAGTCTTAACACGTTAAATGTACCCGTAATCAACATTTATTACACAAATTACAAAATTACCAAAACACTTGTGATATTCAAAAACAGGCATTCAATTATTTTTAACCACATTTACAGTAACCCAAAAAGCGTATCAATATTACAGGTTCAACATCTTTTTTGACAAAATCAAGATCCATAACTATAATTCTTACTCTAAAACTAAAAATTCACTGTATGGATAAACAATGTTGTTGTTTTTTATTTAATACCGCATATATATTTTTTCTTTTACTGAAGCAGTAGGATAAAAATGTTGTTTGATAATAAATACTACATAACAATAAGTAATGTAGCAACCTACAGTCTACTTATTTAATAAAAACAGACAGATAAATAAGAGATGTATACAATAATAGGCTTCTTCTCCTTTTTTTTAGATTTTCCTTTTTAAAAAAAAATCTTGACCCAACTCTCAGATTTGTGGGAGATTTTTAATTTCAACTTGACTGTCTATCCTGAGAATCTTAGTTTTATATAAACTACTCGTTCCTCTATCCAAATCAGAGCTCATTTGTTTGTGAGAGTGAAATGCTTATAAAGGGTGTCAGACAAGTGCAGAAGTGCTTTTCATCAGTGACTAACCACTTATCCCAAGTACTGCCTGTTTTACTTGTTCTGTTCTGTCATCTATCACAGAGTGGAGACAGTGGTATGGTCAAGTCAGCTAGTAATAGTATTTTACCACTAGGTGGCATCATAGTATGATTTAATTTCTACAAAATCCAGTCCAGTTCTATCCTGCTGAATAAGAGCCAAAGAAGGAATTAAAGCAATGCATTTGAAACTGGACAGTGTCAACTCACATCAAAGTAGCATGATAAAGATACTACAAAATATAGCACAGTAACAAGTTTCAATTCAAGGCAAATTTTAATGAATGGGTTTATGTGCCCTTTGAAAGCAATTCAGCCCAATCTCAACTCTGAGATTTAGCATGTTAAGTTTCAAAGCATGAAGTGATTTGAGCGGTTGTGTATGAAGTATGGCTATAGGGTCAATGTGCTGATCAATGCAAAGAGTACAAAAGACGATTTCATGTATAAGTAAATCTACTTAAAAGTTTAATTGTCCCCCTTCCTCGCTCTAGGAATGTATTATTAATGTTGATTTTTACTGATCTTCAACCTTTTTTTCTGTTCAGTAAAGTTGTTTTTGTCCGACCATTTCATAAATACTACATGTCTTATTTCCAACAAAAAAGCTAGCTGCTGGAATTTGAGTTATAACAAAATTGGAGAAAGCTGTCATTTAAAAAAAATCACATCCCATTTTAACCACTGAAATTCCTGTGCCATTAAAAAGCCCCGCACATCTGCAGCTACTTTAGAATGCAGCAGCTAAATTCAAACTACTAATAAATGAAGAGATCAGACAGCGTACTTCCTGTTCTATCATCTAAATTTAATAGTAGAGTTACAAGTTAAAGTTAAAGCACATCCAGGATTGGCAAGAGCAGGACTTTAATTTCATAGAGTGTGGTGTCTGAATATCTTTCTTTAATTCATGTAAAGACATTCCGTCTTCATATTTTTGTGTTATTTTTTGTACTATTATTTCTATTTCCTATTTGCACAAGACTTTTCGTAGATTTTTCCTAGAAATTGTCAGCAGTTACCAGTAATGAGCAGATTGATACTACTGCTACAACTGTCTTTTTTTTCATTCTCTGCTGGACTGGATGTAAAACATTTCTGTGGTTCCTTCTGTTGTGCTTTGTGGCTCTTTGGCTCATGCCTCTTGAGCTGGTTTAGACTGGGGGGCCCTTTTGTTTTTCACTGTTTTAACTATGGTGTAAAAACAGTCGTGTAGCCAGGGTGATCGCTCCTTTGGCTCTGTCCCCCCAGGCGGTCGTGAAGCCTTAAACAGACCTCCATGACTCACGCCATTTATCACAATAAGTGAAATCGTATATCCAGAAACGCATAGTTAACAGTCATACTTGTTAGCGGGTTCTCCAGTTCAGTGACTAATGCTGACTCCACACTGTTCTGAGGTCATGCGTCTTCACAAAGGAGATCCAGTTGATAAGGGGATTCAAGGTCTGACTCTAGAATAAACAAGCTTTTCATGCCAACCACAAAAACAATGAAAACCATCTGAATTTTTGGTCACTAATAGATGTATTTAACAGACTGTTATATCTAGTATATCTGTTAGTAGGCAGCTGAAACTCAAGGAGTGCACTTCTCATGGCTCAAACGTTCCTTTGTTTGTTATCTCTGGGTTGCGATCAGCGCCTAGTTTGACTTCTTTCTGTCAAAAAAAACTAATTAAAATAAATCTCATTTTCACGATCTCAGCACTCGCCTGTGTGCTTCACTACAAAATGAAATATCACTCGACTGTATGTTTTAGACTAATAAGGCAGAGTGGAAACTGCTGCTGTCTGCAGCTCCGTGAGCCTTGCCAGATCCCTCCAAATGATCATCCATCTTAAACAAGTGTCTGTTAAGCTTTAAATCAAAAGGGCACTTAGGAACGGACTTACTTATGGAGTTGTTTAACTGTCCCAGTTAGGGCAAAAATTACTCATGGTGCTTATTTTCAAAGAAAACAGCCCCACATCCTGTCTGTTGATTTGCTGGTTGACACTAACTGAGCGTTTGAGTGCCAGTGAGTCACTCTCACGGACATTCCCCCAACAGCAGATGTCTTTCAGCAAACAGCAGCAGAGCCAGCTTCTTCCACAAATCTTCCGATCCTGGTGCCATCTTGGTGGTGAAATTTGTAGACAGCGATGCTTCACTCAGTCACACAGAGGGCTATTTACCTCTGAAACCTGCAGCGGTTCTCTGAGGACCACACTGCAGCAGCTTTTGGCCATCCCCAGTCTGTGGGCCAGGTATTCGAGGTGGTTCAGGCCTGAGTGTGGTCCTGTCACCAGAGCCAAAGATGTCACCTTCTCGGTACTAGCGTCTGACTGTTCAGGGGTTTGGTTTTTGTGGTCTAATCATGCATTTCCATACCCCCAAGGGGCTGTTTAAAATGTGAGGGTTCACTGTGTGGTGGGCAGAGTTATTGGAAGTTTTCAGTTATAGCTCCGGTAGTAATGAAGCATCCCACACTGGCCGTCTCTGGGGTGGTTATAGGCTGGCTGTCTAAGAGGCACACTTGTAATATGAAGGTGTTGGATTCAAGGAACAAGTGTGCTCTAATGACTTACTGCTCAATAAAACTCTTGGAAGAGTGTCTGAACCTGCACTTGACCCTTTTAGCTGTGTACACCTTGGAAAAAGACTTGTGTGTGTTAAATGGACATCTGTTCTCATAGACACATTTAGATTTGTTCTTAAATTAATAGTTTGACACTTTGGGAAATGCACTTATTTTATCTTGCTTTGATTGAAATAAAAAGATCGCTACACGTCTTATGTTTGAATGCTAAATATGAAGCTAGAGCTAGCAGGCTGTTAGCTTACGTTAGCAGGAAGGCAGCGAGACTGTACCAAAGTAAACAAAACAAAAACCTTATATCTTTAAATTAAAAATGTTTGTCATTAATATCTTGTTGAGAGATTTTCTTTATATTTAATGAAAAATAATATAAATTGTCTTTTGCGTGAATGACTGACAGACCGGTGATAAGACTACACAGATACAGATAGCTACTGTAGCTATGTAGGCTATCATCCAGAACTGGTGACACTGCACCAGAATGCTCCAGGATTCACATTCCCTATTGGGAGTTTAAGTGACGCTGGTATAGGGGGATTTTTTTCTACTTTTAAAAGAACCAGTCTAGCGGGGTCTTGCTCCAGTCTTTAAGCTAACTGCCTTGCTGGCTCTACCTTCATATAGTTAGCTACAGACATGAGAGTGGTATCAATCATCAAATTTTACTCTTGGCAAGGATGAAATATAAGTAATAATGCAATCCTACTGTACGTTTATTTAAATACCTCCTGCCGTTTCTGCTGGCTGTGGCTTATATGTGGCTATCAGATATGAGAGTGCATCAATCATCTTATCTAACCCTGAAAAAAATCAGTTAGCATATTTTTCTTCACAACTTTCAAACTATTCTTTTAAAATAAAAAATAACAAAGTAGCCACAAAAAAGTAAAGCAAAGCTCCATGGAAACCAAAGTTTGATGGTTATGATGTGAAAAGAAGAAAAAACTGTGAAAACGAATCATGTAGTTCAGGTTGAGAGCCAGACTTGAATTGATGACTTGCCCTTACCCAGTCATCCACAGATATGTGTCACCACTTAAAACAAGATGTCTTTGCAATGTATTCATCTGTCTCCTCATGACTTTTTCACGCCAACGCAAGACACACAGCCTCGCACATTTAAGACAACTGTTAAATGCAATTATGCTTCCTTCCGTAAAGGCTTTGTAGTAGAAGTTGAGAAATCTGTTTGAAAAACAATAACGTTTTATCTGCGTGACTCACACCCGCAAGACAAGTTCAGAATGTGCATCTGAACGAAACTTAAAAATAAGTCAAGCGCTAATTAGGACTTGGTAACAGTATAAATCAGCCTGATACATGAAAGGAGTTCCTTTCCACAGGACAAGAATGTCCCCTGAAGTGACCCTAAATATCCTCCGTTTATTGACTGTTAGTTGTGTAACATTGTTCTGCCAAGAACTGTGACTCATAGGTTCAAGCTTTTATTGCTGTTTAATTTTAACATTATAATGCTGTTTTTATTGGACGCTCTTTTTTACATGTTCATAAACATGTTTCCATGTCCAGCTGGGTTTGCCCTTTAGCTTTATAAAAGACTGTTAAAGAGATGGGTGTGAGGGCCGTTGCGGTCAAAACAGCACAATATGAGGATCTATTTTCGGCTCAGAGACCAAAGACTGCTGGATGCAGCGCTGTTGTTCAAAGCGACCCACCAGTTGGAACAAAAAAACAAAAAAAACCCCGTTCCCCTCTCCTTTGGAATGGTTTCCCCAAAAGGATGCTGCTTTACTTCCATACCGGTGATTACAGAGTGCAGGCACCCATGACTTTGTCAATGAAAGATATTTTACAAAAACATACAGTTCAAGCACTTTTGTGTGGAAAGAATGTAAATTTCTCTGTATTTAAAAGGAAGAAGGGGGGGTGGGATAACTTGGAAATTTGGACCGATTCCATCGCAGTTCATCCCACTCCCCTCCCTCCTCTTTCCTCTCTTTTTCTTTCTTCGCCCTGTCTGGCTTTCAGCAATGTGTTTCTCGTTGTCTGTCCCATTGCCTATAACTCTCAACACGCTTGGTCGGCATATTTTTCGTGCTCGAAAACCACTCAAAACAAAACGTAATTCCAACCCCCCCTTTTTTTTTTATTCAGACGATGCTTGTTTTTCTCAGAGTCATATTGAAATTTAATCAACAGCCAAATGAGAAAAACATATAACAGCAATTTCCATACGTGCAAGCACACTTTTAGAATGATTGTCATTTGTACAGTGGAGGAAATTAGTTCTTTCTTTCTGTCGGATCATTTACTGTTCCCTCAGGACACCTGGCCCTTTTTCACTGTTATGATAAGTTAATAGTACTCATAAATTATACTTTCTGGTCATCTGAACTTGGACAAAGCAGTTTAACATACAGTATAAAATAATTTTAAGTGTAGGGAGTGTACACAAGTGTACATAGTACATTTAAACCGCCTTCCTTTCTCTCCAACTCCTTAAGATGTTGTTTTTTTCAGATCTGGAAGTGGATACAGAGTCTAAATAAATCCATATACGTATTAACAAAATGTATTTTCCAGCCCCTTACAGCTATAGCACAAGTAAAATACCATGTATGAGTGTTTCCCCCACATGTTTATCTTGGCGAGGTAGGAAGAGCTGCGTTTAGATCCTGTTATGTTAAAGCTTATGAATGACATCAATACCGATGAAGTACTTAGTATGTGGCGCCTCGTCTCCACGGGGTGACCTAGTAATGAGGAAAACACTGCGGTCTCCTAATCAGATACACAGTTTGCATTACTTAGCTGCAAAATATAATTTAATTATTCTTAATTCCCCTCCACCATCATATGTATTTGGTGGGTGAAGGGGCTGTATGGCTTCTATGTGTGCATGTATTATCATATAAAAAGAACAACGTTCACACAGAGTCCATGTCTTTTACAGGAGGCAGTCAAGTCACTACTGATGGTTGGTAAAATCCATTGGTGTAATTTGAATATCTAGGATCAGCCAGTTGCTGACATATACAGTCACAATTAAGAGTGAGGTTCAAGTTTGCCCCGGCCTCCACAGTTGCCCCTGGACCGGCCTGGCTTGCAGTCTCTCTCCTCAGTCTATGGGCCGGATCAACATACGGACAGCCTTCATTGAGTAAAAGCCTCCGCCATAGTCGGCCCAGAAGATCCCATCTTGGAATTTGCTGCGGTAAACACCTCCGGTGTACCAGACACCGTTAAGATTGGTTTGGCCGCAAGCGTTGTACCACCAGCCTCCTTTATGGAAATGGGCACAGTTACCTGTTGTTTGAAGGAAAAGGTGGTTAGCTCTATGAGGAAGTGCATTTAGTGTAAACATCTTCTTATTGACAGAAATTTGAATAAAAGTCATTGATCTCTGTTTTGCCTCTCAAGTCAGAAGGAGTAATCGCCTCTGCTGCTTCTCGCTGTTTGTAATATTTGCTGATTTTCACAGTATATGCTAACAAAAAGCTACCGTCGTGCTTGAGAGTACCGACATGCTCACAGCGTTAGATAGAAAACTGGCAGAGGTGATGAAATGCATTTGATTCTGGTTGGTCATCATAACTATGTGTTTTATATTGAATGCATGTGAATTGATTAATAATCCATTATAGGATTCCAGGCAGCATTATTGAACGCATTGATGGTGTCTGATTTTCAACCAATTGTGTGTCATTTCTGCCATAATGGATGTGAAAACTACTATGCATCATTTAAAAGAACAACAACAATGTATAGAGTCATACAAACAAAGAAAAGAGCAATGACTACAAATGATTAAACTTCAAAAACCAATGAGTTAAAGTGAGATTTGAACCAGAGGAAATTGTAATGTTGGTATCACATAGGACATTATAATTAATCATCACAACATTAAAAGAGAGGCTTAAAAATGTCATTAAAATAATCATGATGCACTTTAAAGGAATGCTATAGGAGCACATGGGACCCCATGCTGATGTACCTGAGAATGCATCCTTGTCTCGATCCAGAGTAGTGAACTGTTTGCCGTTGTGGCTGCTCAGAGAGTCCCCAGCATTGCCCTGGTAGGTGCCCAGACGCAGGCGGAAACCCTCGCTCTCAGGCTCCAGATGAAAGCTGCTGTACTGAGCATACACCTTCTTGTTCATCCAGTCCTCTAGCTCCACCAGCAGCTTGTAGTCCCCCTGCCTCCCCAGGTTGTAGATGCCTTCCAGACCGAGCCAGTATTCCCCGTCTATGTTGCCAAAGCCGCTCTGAGTCAAAGGAAGATTAAAAGGAAGGTTATAGAAAGATTGCAGAAAATAATGAGCATTGTTTTTCATGTGGTAGCCTCAGGAGTTTAGAAACATGAGAAGTGTTTTGGAACATAATCCCCTTGTGGATGCGGCCGTAGAATCCTAACAGACAAATGAGAATTTTCTTTTTGATGACGTTCTGGTTGTTATTTTGTAGTTAACTACAAAACTTCAAAGGAAAAAAAAACTGTGCCACACTGTCTTCTAAATTACTAAGAAAGACATGTTGTAGAGTTTATGCAGGAAAATAAGCATCCATCTTCAGAATGCTGGTTCGTCGCTCAAACCCCGCAGAGCTCTTGGATCATTGCTCCTGGTAAAACTGGCCTGGGCTCTTGTGTTGAATTACCGCGAGCAATCTACGTCTGGCCATGTGCCTCCAGAACACTTCACTTGGTAGAGGAGGTTGAGGTTGTGATTGTGGATTAGCAGGGTGAGCCAGCACATGATGAATGATGTAGGGTTTCAGTCCAGGGCCTCTTCTCTGGTTCTGTGTGTATGTACATGTGGTGGCTTTGTGGGAGAGCGCAGAGGCAAATCAATGTTGAAGAGAGCAATTTAGCTTCCAGTTACACATGCACAAGCCTGGCCCGGCTGAATGGAACACTGGATCGCCACGGCTGCCAGCAGCGATATACTCCATCTCATTCTCACAGAGCTTTGATGAGAGGGTCTATATGCAGTGGTGGGGTAAGCCAACAAGCCATCCATCCAGGAAGGCACCATAGTAGTAGCGGTTTTGGAAAGAAACGCCTGCAGATTGAGCTGTGGAACATACCTTCCTAGTGGGCCATCTAATATTTCATAATGGGAATCTCAAACTAAATGACCTCGGACGAATAGTGCTGCTGACGGAGCGTTATATTTTACAGTAAGTGAAAACACAAGGATTCTAGGCAGGAAATAGTCCCAAAGACCCTCAAAGGTTCCTCTAGATGGGTCAAATAACAGCACCCTGTTGTCTCTGGATGACCCAAATATTCAGGTTGGCTCAGGAAAGGTGAGAGAAAAATAAGACAGACAGGCAGTGGAAGTGTCACATGTCATCACCTTGTAGTTATCCCAGTTCCTAAAGAAGTTAACGGACCCGTCTCGCCTGCTCTGGATAACGGTCCAGCCCCCGTTGTCTATATCCTGTTCACACCAGGCCTGCACTGGCCTCTCTGCCTCGTCTGGTTTGATCAAGTACATGCCGCTGGTACTGTGGCCAGCTTCCTGCGCCGCGAGGCAGTCTCTGAACGGGCCTGAAGGAAAGAACAACAAGCGAGAGAAGCAGGTGGTAAGAGAGACAGGGAAGTTAAATTGTAAAACCATGACCTGATGTTTTTTTAGGATAATTAACACCAACCCCCATCCATAAATAACAAGACAAATCCGTGTGGATAATCCACGTTTGGACTGTGTATACAGTATATAAGCTTGGCTAGTTTTCTACTCTTAGCAGGACTGCTTTCTCTGTTGGAGCATCAAAATTACAGAACATAGTTGAAAAAAAAAGTTGGTGAATTTAGCTTTGGTTGCGGCTAGCTAGCCTGCAGCTACCCTCCAGCTAGCCGAGCCTTGTGTGCAGTCATTGCTGTTTGGATTAGTTTTCTACCTTGTAGTTCCTAAAATGTTTTAGTTTTTTTCAAAATTACATATTTTTATTACATAAACAATTTATCTGTTTAAACCTAAACATGTGCCTGAAAGTCGGATTCTGTTCTATATTTAGGTTTGACCAAGTATGTAGCTTTTTAGCCATACAAATAAAGTAGAAAAACATTATACTGTTTGCTGTGGTCTTTTAACAGACACATAACCAAGTGGCGATTGTTGTTGTTAAGGTAACAAGGCGTTTCAGGGGATGTAAAATGTCTTGGAGACAGACAGTCGGCCACTTAGCTAGCTAGCTTGTTATTCCATCATTTTACTACACGAGGTACAGAAAATAGCAATAGTTGTCACTCATCTAGAGATGGTAGTATAGTTTCCTACACTGTGACAAGAGAGTGTGGATGAAATATTAAGTTGTTAAATGTGTCTCATTTAACGGCTGGCTCTCCATGTTTTGTACTACCACTGCTTGTTTGATCGTTACTGCAAAACCACATCCAACGAGTCTGCGACTTACTGCAAGTCAGTTTATAGGGGAAGTTTGTATGGACATTTGCCACTCTGACATTCTGTAACATCGATTTGAATAGGAATGCCCATTCTACTCTTGTTCTATTTCTATGATTTTGGCGTTGTTGGGCAATTTTAGCCACTTTTGGCACAAGAGCACTGAGAACACAACATGAGGACCATGAGTTTACATGATGAAGAGGCACTGAATTCAATGTCTAACAAAAGGATGAATAAGAAGGAAAACTGAGTAAACAAGAGCAAAGTAACACAAGCAGGCAGAGTAATACAAAACACATTTGTCTAGGTCCACAAAGATGTTTACTATATGCTCCCAGAACGGCAGAAGGCAGGGGGGGAAAATAAAGTCACTTTAATAAGAAATTGCTTCATTTGAGGTTAAAAAAACAGGAGGTTAATCCAGTTCATAAATTTTAAGGTACCTCAACATTCTTATAACAAGATTTTTAATTATTAGCAGAAGTGAGTTTATTTAAAGGGTGAGTAACCCTCTCTCTGCTAATGCTATAATAATAATAAAGGTAGAGTCCATTCACTTCATGAAGTATACCAGAAGTGCCTCTACTTTGTGGTCTGCAGGAGCCTATCATGCCAGCCTGGGTTTTGTCTACGTCTCGCATGCAATGGAACAGTCGTGTAAGGGATTTTCATACACAGCTGCCCTGAAATCCTACACACTTTATTATTCTTGGGTGAGGGCAATCTAAATGTGTCAGGAATTTCTGTTGATGAGCAGAATCACACTGGTTAGGTCTTTCTTTGCTTTGCTTTAAGTCCCCTGCCTCAATTGAGACGTTACAACATTTTTATTTCCATCCTGGTTTGTGTTCTTTCTGTTGAGCGGGGAGCAGAGTTCCAGCTGAATTTGCAAATCTTTAACCTTTGAAATGAGGCCACAGGCCCACCTGCAGCTATATTCAAAGTCAGTGATTATTATTTTGTTATGGTTGGCTTGCAAAGTCATGACTGCTCTACATTCCACCATGACTTGACTTGGATTTTCCTGACTGAATTAATGTATAAATGAATGGATGGATGGATGGATGGACTGTGTGGGTTGGTGGATGTTTGGTTGGTTGGATCCCCAACTAACTCATTCCCTCACTCACCTTCAGCACTGAAGTTTCTATGTGGAGGTTTCTGGACTTCCAGGGTGCCGCTAGTGGGTGACGGCCCAGAGCGAGAGCCTCTCTCTCGGGCAAAGCCTCTGGTGTTGTCCCTCTGGATCTCATTGGTGAAACGTGGCACATTAACAGGAATGTTCTCAGGCACCACCTGCACAAGTGGAGGTCCCAACGGTAACTGGTCATGCCTGCGGCTGTACACCTGCATACAACGCTCCTCCAGTGCTCCAATTAGCACTGATTGATTGTTGACCACTGCAGACAGAGCAGCGTATTTGGCCTCCAGCTCCCTGTACCGCGATCCCAGGCGCAGCGATTCAGTGGTGGCATTAAGGATGCGTGTCTCCAGCTGTGCCAGCTCCAGTGAGTTATCCCTCTTCCTGATGATCTCGTGCAGCAGCTGCATGTACAGCTGGGTCACTCTGGAGTTCATGTTCCTGCTCTCTTTCCTCAACAGCTTCATCTCATTCACCAAATTTCCATCCACATCCACCACCAGCTTCAAAGTCTCCATCTCCCTACGCTGCTTGGACAGGAGGTCGCGCACTGCAGCCACATCCAGGCGTGTCACTCGGTCCTTGTCAGTTGAATAACCGCGGGCGGCACAGATGGGTCCTGTGATCTTCTGCTCAGGGACCAGGAAGGTGTAGGAGCACTTCTTGCTTTCTCCAGTGGCCTCTGGAGCCCTTCGTATCCGGGAGAGAATGGGGTTCTCTGTGAGGGCTTGGCTGTGGCCCCAGAAAGACAGACCAAACAAAATAAATATGCTCCATGTTCCAGGTCCCATGGTTCCCCCTCTCTTTATCACCAAACAAGCTAAAGATCTATGAAAAGGACAGAGAAGTGCAGACCATTTTACTTCAGGAAAAGTTATTCTGTATCACACTTATTATTTATAAATCCCAGAAAAACACAAAAAAACAACAACTATGTATTTGCCCATTTCACAATCATTTCCAACTTCTCTACCTGCCCCCAAAGTCCATTGGTTCCAACTGGAAACGGACATTTTTAAAATAGTTACATTTTCAGTCATGCTAGTAAGGTGGGAATGACACTGTTTTTGGTTAGTGGGTCCACCACCTCGGTTTAGATTGAAACATATACACTTTAATATGTAACCATTAACTTGTACAAATGGTAGTTGTCAGCCATTGCAATGGGTGGCATGTTGAGTTAATAGTAGTTTTTGGACAAAAGTGGACAAATGTTGCACAGGGTTATTCTTTGTCAAACTTTGGCTGGATGATGAATTCATTTTTGTTCAATCTTTCATGGATTTTTTCGAGAATAGGAAAATAGAATATCACCAGACTGTATAACAAGGCTTACTTTTTATTTCCATCCATTTTGTACTTTTGTACAATGTCCTACCAGATGTTTTCTTTTCTCGTCTAATCCCATATAATCCCATATAACCACCGTGAATCTGTTGGCATGACACAGGAGAGAGTTTCCAGTCAAAACTCAACACAGAACTCTTGCATAATTATGAACTAAGTGAGCATTAAAGTGTAAAGCGAAAAAAGACACAGCTGGTTTCACATAATACTGCAGACAGTCCTGCCCCTGGCAAGATGTGCCTTCTGGTAAGTTTGTGGTGGAGTAAGAGCAGCAGTACCACCCACCCACCACAAATCTGTTATCGTAACTTGAATCTTCAATACATTCCCTCATGGGTTCTCTTTCATTACAGCCCTTACCACATCTGTATCAGGTGTCTGGGTGTGGGCAAGTGCTGGGATCTGTTTTTCACATTTCTGTAGATCTACTGGCTCAGGAACCTCCTCTACAGACTTTCAGTTTACCTGCACTGTGGAGTGTTGGCATGTTTAAAACTTCTGACAAAAGAAAATGAAAATATGTGGGAGAAAATTGAGTAAATGTGGCCATGAATGACAATGAATATATTGATTCAATGAGGTAGTATTTGGTGCCAGGATCATGAGGTGCGTATATGGTCGAGCAAAATGGTTATCATTGGGCCTCACTGACTCTTTTTAACTTCTGCCATTTCTGCTTGGCTGGTACAAACAGATAGATTTGCATTTGGGGAGGAATGAAAGAAATGGATGTGTTTGAGGAGCAGCAGGGGGAGCAGGAATCCCTGATTTATGAGTAATGTTTTCTGGAGTCTATTTTTGGAAGGAAAGCATGTGTTTTGATCTTATTGGTTTTGACAGCACAATGAAAGGAGCAGGGGAGGGTGACGTTCGAAAAATGCATGCTAAGTGAAAGATCCCTCCCTTCATATTCAATAGCAAGACTTGGCTCTGGAAGTGGAGCTAATAGTGAGCCAACTTCAGGGCTGATTTAGGGCCAAATCAAACCAGAAGGCAGTGAGTCTGGTGGATATGGCCAAGGAGGTTAAGTGACCTTCATCTAACACCTCTGACAGCCGCACAATATGACCCACGTCACATCGGAGCTCATCAAAACAAATCTGCTGAGGATTTTCACAGATGCCAGAGAAGCAGAATTAAATGAGCCTAAGACAGAGACAGAAGGGGCTTTGAATCATTTCTGTGGTCTCCTCTTGATGTTTAGTTGCACTGAAGAGTCCTGACCACAGTTAATGGGACAGATCCCAGAGCATTACCTAAACTCAAACTGCTGCCGTAGCAGAATAGTCCCCTTTTATCATTGTCAAAGGAAAAAACATGCCTCAAGGGAAATATATAGCATCACGTTTTTTTTTGTGTTTTCATGAAGCACAATGACTTATTGACAAAAAGAAAGTGCATGAGCCAACATTAATTTTCTAAAAGCTTAAAAGTTCCTCAGCATAAGAAAGTGCCCTAAAGCCTGTACTTTAGCTTCAGCATATGGAATAGGCTGCAGATCGTTGTGTGATCGATTATAAACCTTGTGAGGGCAAAGGAAAAGGGCACTTTAAGGAAAATGGGCCATGTGTCATGGCTCAGAAACACCTTGGCACTGTCAGTCCGTTATTATTACCCGGGGAGTACTTTTTCTTGTCTTCCAGTAATCACAGGTCATCCCCTTCAATAGCTCGGTCTCAGCAATTGGCCCGTCTGTACGTCTCCATCCCCACAATATGAATCTCACAGGCCCCGGCCTGACAGGAGTGACAGTGTTTACACAGAGGCTCCTCAGCCGGGGCTGTGAATCTCATCGGCAGTTATTACCACCAGGTTTCTCTCTGTCGTTCACACCCTGCTGGTCTTCATCAAGTCAGCCGCAGCAGAGGGGTTTTTTTTGTTGACTTATTTAAGGCGTAGTTTCTCCTCGCTCTGAGCCAGACCTGACCAAATCCAGCCACCTCATCTATATTAATGCAATCCCTGCAACCAGACGGGTCAAACTTTGCGGTGGCGGGTTTTCCCAGCCCAGAGGAACATGAGGACACTGCCAATCGGAACACTGACTCAAAGTGGTGCCATTGAGCTCTGACGGTCTACTGGTGCAGGAAGACCCTTGATTAAAAGATTTTCTTTTACATTAAAACTACCAATAACAGATTATATCGGCTTTTCATAGCCTTTGACCTATAATTTAACATTTTTTAAATGCATTTTGCGACCTGAAGATTATGCACATTTGTGGGTAGGAAACGCTAAGACGTAGTGAGCAAAGATAGATGGTTTATTGTTCCATACCAACTAATGTTCTTTAATCTTTCGAGTAAAGTCATTCAAAAAAACTTCACAAACATACTTCTTACTTACTTAGTATTAAAAACCCTAAATCACCGACTAGCTACCGCCACCTGCTGTATCGGAGTGTGTAGCTGCACTTGTTAAATCAATTAAAGCAATTTGGCTTTATTTCATCGGTTGATCCTTTATCTGCTCTCATTTTATTATTGGAATAATACATATTCCTCTTAGTTTTTCAGCTTATAATTTATTTGTACCAGTATATCTTATGCATCCCAAATTAAAACCCTAAAAAAATCTGTCGAAATAGCGCATTTGCCTCCCCTAGTTTCTCTCCAACTTTATTTCAACACACAGCATGGGTATTTTACACATGGGAACATCCAGTTTTTCCAGTCTAACTTTGTTGTGGCTTTTGCTTTAAGCCAGCAGATGTTAAGACTGTGCCAATTAGTCCACAACTGACTCTGATGGTGCCACTGATTAAGTCCGTCTGCCGAGGGGATGACATGAACTTTGTACTGTATGTGCTGAATCTGATCACTGGGTTTACTCCACAGATTTAAAAACAAATATAAATTACTTTAAAAAAAAAGCTCAAATGGTTGCTTTAATTTCAACATTTTACACTCTCTCCAAAGTTGTTATTAAGAGTAATAGATGTCAAGACTTTCATGTGTCAAGGACCCCTAAATATACACATCAGGTCACAGACATTCATTGGATAAGATTTTGCTTCGGGCACCTTCATGTGAAAACTGACATTGGACTCAGCTGAATAGTGAAAATAAACTATTCAGGACCCATTGGAACTTCCTCAAGGACCCTTGGGGGTCCCTGGACCCCTGGTCGAGAACCACTGGTCTAGCTCACCCTACTTTTATCTGAAATGTCAATCTAGCATCATGGTTCCATATTAACTTCACTGATATGTAAATGCTTTTTTTTTTTTTTTTTTTAATCACTGTGAAAAAGTAACCTTTGAATATTTTTCCATAGCATTAAAAACATACAGATCCTGTTAATTTCATAAACACCCTGATGACAAAATAAAAATCTTACCTGTGTCAGTGGGTTCAGTCGGCAGTCCAGGAGGTGCAGGTAAGACCCAGCTTGGTGTCTCAGTTGTGTTTCCTATGCAGGTTCATGCTCCCCATTCTCCTCCTCTCACTCTCAGTCTCTCTCAGTCTTTGCTCTCATTGAGAATGAAGGCCTGCATACGGCAGCTACGGCACAAGCAAACAGCGCCCGCTAGGAGAACAGGAGAGGGTGGTCCATATGCAGAGAGAGGGAGGCTGATGGTGTGAGTTTCTCTGTAGTTTGAGCATAGGGGGAAGTCTTGGCCCTGCCTTCTTCCTCTAATGTTGCATAAAGTTTGCAAAAGAAAAAGAAAGACTCCTCCTGATATAAACTTTCACCACAATGAAAAACTGAGTGATGGATCTGATTGGCTAGGAGTCACACACAAAATCAGTCTAGCTGTCATCATGTAATTCCCATCAGATCTTGTTTACAATGTTATACTGTCTCCTACGCATGCTAGAAGCTGATGAAAAACACACTTTTTCTTTCATTCACACACATCTGTCAGCTTTATTCATACAACTACAATTTCTCATATTCTCCTTCCTCATCATCTCAAAGCTGTTTCCCATCAGCTCTAATCTAATGACTGAGTGATTCTGGTGATCCAGTAGCTTGAGCATATTAAATAGAGAGGTCTGTTTTGGATGTGTTTCTCCTGTGTTTGCTCCGTATATGGGGTGTCTCTTGCGGCACTCTAAAGAGCTATTGGCAGCTGTGTTTATTTGGTTATGAGGACAATATGCAGAGGGGCTTTGCAGACAAAAAAAGAACGCCCCTCAGCTAAATGTTTTGGATTGAGGAGGAAGCACAGGCTTTGATGCATGGGGATTCTCTGCGTGGGGAGACATACTTCAGCATGTGGGAGGACAGATTTGCTCATGAGCAACGCGGCAGGACATTCATAATGTTTCAGTGCGTGGGTGCTTGCGTGTGACCCGTGCATGTATGAGAACATATGTTTGTGCATGCGTGATTGAAAGCGTGTGTCTCCCCGGTGGTCGGTTGTGTATAATAGAGGTCGTCCAATTTAAATAAATTAAATATAGAGGAACATGTGTTTGAAGGAAGCTGTTACTGAAAGAAGCTAAAAAATACATTAGGGTTAATTCGAACCATACCTGAAAAGCTTTATCTGTATCTGCTTAACGTATAACTAGGCCCCGCTTTTGTGTAGTCTGGATCAGTGCTTCCCAACCTGGGAGTCAGGCTCCACTCAGGGGAACCAAGAGAGATCGGGGGACTCCCAAGGAAATTGAAGGCATAAGAAAGAAATGCTCATAATTCATGTACATACCAAAGCCTGTTTATGAAGATGGATGACTTGTCTCTATTTCTTCCACAAAACAAAATAAAAAATTGGATGGTAGAGCTTTGGTATTAAGGTCCCACCCATACACCAGTGACCAATCACGAGTCAATCATAGCTGTCAATGTTTTATAACATCATATAACCAAAGGAAAACGAACACTTGAACAAACATCAGTGTGATAAGAGCTACATAGAAAAGTAGCAACCATCTTTGGAAATTTTTTTTTGATGCATTTGATGATGATGGTGCACTTTGATTTTTTATTTCTGCATCATGGCCTTTATTGCAGAAAGCCACCACGATCCAGGTGTTTTGGACTGCTGTCATATCATGTATTTATACAGTGTGTGGTACACACTGGGGGTTTCCGAAGAAATATGCTCATATCTTGTTTTTAAAACTTTATTTAAAACATGATTATGTTATATTTGTGCCCAAATGTCACATTATACACATATTTCAGTAAGGTGAGGTCCTTCTTGACTTAATGAAGTTGTTGGTGCCCACTTTTCATTCAGCCCCTGCCCTTAGAAAGTCTGTTCACATCACTGCTCATGCCTTTTGTTTGTTTGGTTATTAGATGGAGTTTGGATTGTTGGGGATTATTTGTTGAGTATAAAGACATCCCATTTCACTATAACATAAACTGTTAAATCTTAAATCTCTCTCTCTCTCTCTCTCTCTCTCTCTCTCTCTCTCTCTCTCTGTGAGCCCCTCCTTGTGGCTAAATAAGTTTATTACCACCTCCACAGTTGTTGCTCCACAGTTGCTTCTCCAATTCTGAATAAAACCACGACCTGTATATAGGTGGAAGAAGTTACTATAAGTTTATATATGTTTTTGGATTAACATGATTGGTGCATTAATGTATGTGTTGCATTTACTGCTGTAGATGGATATCCTAAGATCATAATATATTCATAGCATTGCTGTGCTGTGAGAACCACATGTCTCTGGACAGTGAACTCTTCATGCAAGTAGAAACACAACCCTCTTTTCAGCTTTGTAAGAAAAAATGCATTTCCAGCTGGTCCAAGAGGATTTCCAATAGTTTATTTAATTTTGGAAGTAGGAAAAATTCCCAAACCCACAAAAGAACACTTAATCCTCCACTTTATTGGGGTAAATCAAATTAAAAATTACCAAATTTGGAGTGTTTTCACTGGACAAGGAGTGTATGAATTATTGTAACACACACACACACACACACACACACAATTTCAATTAATGAAAACGTATTTATTGACTCATATATTATTATCTTTATAATATTGGTATTGGTCTTATAATGTTTACATTATGTATGCTCCTTTTCATTTGTATTGTATCGTTAAAAGCCTTGTAAATAAGGAATTAAATGGTATTAGCATTAGCATGTACATAGCTTCAAACGGCCCTTGATGACGTCATGCGCATTGACCAATCGGAGGCGTGTCGCTGGTGACAGTTTGTCTCGACGGTCAGCAGAAAAGACTGTAAACAAAACAGAAGATTTGACCGCTTTAAATGGAGGAAATTGATTGAAATAATGACGTTTTTCAATTTAAAATGTTGCTGAATGGCGTGTTACCATTTTTTTATTTATCTAATTTTTAATTCTCCTGTCGACTGTTTATTTTTCAAGCATGGTGAGTCCGACCCTGTCCCCCCTCCTGTAAACTGTTGCTAACGTCTAACTGTCGTGAACTTTCGTGTCCGTGACAAACCTGTGGGCTACACACCGCTCTGTAGGACCCAATGCTTTTGTCCACGGTTCCCTACAGAGACCAGTTGGATTAGGTGATTTAAACAGGCTTTACTTGTGTGCAGTGTGGTGGATAAAATTAGACTCCTGCAGTGTAGAGATCCTGTGTCACTGCTGAGCCCGTGAGGAGGAAGTCTGAGAGACAACTGTCAGGGCATAAAGTGCCCTTCACAAATTGATTTAATGATAGACATTTTCTACCCTGTACAACACAAAATAACACCCTACGTTTTACATGGTCCATACATACAAATTGATTTAAAATTATAGCCCAATGTTTTTTTCACTTATTTGTCTGAAATTACCTTTAAAGATCACTGCACTTATCGTTATGCTACATTATGAAATTTAATTACACAGCAGTGCGGCCCTTCTTATTACCTGCTGATGTGTTGCAGGATGCTGAAGGTCCACAGGTCCTGTGCGACCTCTGTCTGGCTCAGGTGTGCCACAGCCTGGACGCTCTGTGCAGCAGGCGAGCAGACGGCTCCATGTGCCTCAGCTGGGCCCCACTCTTCCCACAGGAGATGGCAGACCAGTTATTGTGTAAGATGGCAACTAAAGGTAGGTCAGGAGAAGATAAATACATGCTCAGACTACATACATGTCAATATTTAATGCTAGCCAGGTAGTACATTGCTGCAGAGATAGAGCTTCAGATTTGCTGCTGTAGTAACTCAAATTCAGTCAGTGTGAACCTCAGCACCCTGGGTCACAGCAGGCTGGTGGCCAGCAGCAGGGCCGGGTCTAACTTTTTAACAATAGCAATAAAAAGTTGCTGATTCAAGCAGGGAGTTGTGGTGGTCCAGAATCCAACCCCTATCACTGGGGTTTGCACTGGCTGAATTTGAGTCTACAGTCACTGCTGGACGTCCGTGCTGTTGGACATTTTCCGTTTTGGCCTCAGCTTTGTTTTTCTTGAAACTAATATAAAGTCCCGCTACTCACAATTTTTTTCCACCTCTGCATAGATTACATTAAAGTTAATGAATTGTGTGAATTGATTTTTTCCCTTCCCCTTAGTAGTTATGTGACAAATTGTACAACAAATGTGACTTACCCTTGATTTTCAATAGGTTTCAATTCTACAGGAACACAACTTCCTGTGTAAACAAAAGATAAATATAATGTCAGAACAGCATTATCCTTCACTTACCCATCATCATATGATTTATTAGTTCACTGTGCCAGGCTGAAATGGTGGGATACATGAATGTGGCTGAATTGATGCTACTTTTCCTACATCACTCCTCTGTTTCCTTCTCCCTACAAGGAATTCTGAATGACACAACTATTGGGATATTCCGAAACTGCAAAGAGCTCCGCCTGCGCCGGGCCTCCATCCGCTGCTGTCCAGTGTCTGCAGAGGCTTTCCGCCTGGCCCTCTGCCCTCACCGGCTCCAGGAACTAGATGCGTCCTGGGTCTCTGGCGGCCTCACTGGGGCAGATATCATCTCAGGCGTGGTCAGCAACCCTGACTGCAGAGGCAGCCTGCAGAGGTTGTCTCTCACTGGGCTGCACTTGGACTGGGAGTCATTAAGGTGGGACGAAGGGGCCCATGTTGGCTTCAGCTCCCTGCAGGGTTTGAGGACGCTCAACCTTGCCAACACAGACCTGACTGATGCTGCCCTTGAGGATGTCTGCACCCTCCCTCAGCTGGAGAGTCTGGATATCTCCTGCAGCACCGTCTCTAAGCTTACCGCACTCCTGACTTGCAAAAACACACTGAGATCTTTGATCGCCCACCAGCTACGGCAGCTGGATATGTCCCCTGCCAGGTTGTTCTTTGTCCTGAGTCAACTTCACGCTCTCAGGCATCTAGACTTCTCAGAGGACCACTTTGCGGTGGATAACAGTGACGGGAGAGACGGGGATGAGACAGTGCGGCAGCTTCTGGAGGGGAGTCCCCAGGTCCTCCCTAACCTTGTTTCTCTCGATATCTCTGGACGGAAGAGAATCACTGAAGCAGCAGTCAGAGCATTTGTGGAGGCCAGAGGTGGACTGGTGTTCTTGGGCTTGCTAGCCACTGAGGCTAGCTCCTGTGACGTCCTGTCTTCACAGAGAAACCTTAAAGTAAGGAGCTAGTGCTAGAGTTAACCCCATACTATGAGATGTGAGGACATCAGAGAATGTTCTGGGTTTGACTCCCACATAAGTTTCTTATTTGTGATTTGAGGCTCTGTTTGTATATGTACTGAAAATGCCCGCTGCATTTCCTGTCTGTCTAACAAGCTGCTCCGCTGTGTACGCTCAGGTAACTGGAGAGGCTAATGAGAACCAGGTGTGTGAGGCCCTGAGAAGGTACAGAGACCGGGAGTGCTTCATACGAGAGGCCCTCGTCCATCTCTACAACTTTACCACCGACATTGACAAAACACAAGCAGATATGCTAAAGGTACCATGGTTAGCATGTGTTTGAAAAATATCTTTAAAGTATAATTTTACTCATTACAACAGGAGTCTTATGTTTGTCATTGCGGCCATAGTTTTTACATTTTACTCACAAGTGTTAGCTTAAAGAACTTCCATTGAGTAAAGGTTGTAAACAGGATTATAGTTTGGAATAGATCATCTAAATTACTTTATTTCAAGGTAAAACTGAAGGTGACACAAGCAGCTAAAGTATCACTAATATATCCATCTTGGCACAACCTTTTATTAAAATGGATGGGAATGGCCGCCAAAACCACGATTCTAAGACCCAGGTTGTAAGAAACAAGAATTATACTTTACATAATTGTATAGTGTACATTTATAGTGTATTTAATATGATTTTTAGATGCCTGGAGGGGATTTTGCAGGGCTTAAAGTTCTCCGGCACCATGCCTGATTTCAGATATAGAGCGGTTTTATTTAATATATCAATGCATTGTGTAATACAGAGATCTACTCTCTACTGAGCGCACTTTTCCAGTTTTATGATGCCTACTCGAGGGTTGCACACTATCTCCTCTTATTCTCTGCAGGATGAGATGCTGGAGCTTTTGTTAGTCAGTCAGCTAATCCTTCATTTAAACAGGAAGTATCACTCAGATCAAGATCTGCTGTTCAAGAGAGAGCTTTCCAACAATAAACATATGCAGTGCAAGTACAGAGGATCACAGAAATTCACAACAACACACATTTTTTCCTACTATAAAGGACACAATTCAAAAATGCATTCAAAAGGCTCAAGTCTAATGTTCTTTGCAAATAAATTAGCCTAGCATTCCAAGAGAGAGTTAACATTTTCCTGACCTGACGTTATAATTACTATATTTAGTTGTGATTGGAAAGAGGTGAAGTGGAAGTTTCTAGTAGAGCTTTAGAAATAAATAGTCAAATACAACCTCACAGCTGTGTTAGTGAGTAGTTGTAGGAGGTGGGAGGGTTACACACTAAAAATATCTGGTAGATGTTCCATCACTATCTGATAGAGTTTTAGTAAAGCAGCACATTGGTTAAAAATACACACGAGTTGTAGCTGTAGAGGAAACAAAGGGGATAAATCACACTCCTTACACCCTATATCCAAGCCTTTTCTAGCTCATCCTGACTTATTGTGATTTCAAATGAACCTCTTGCTTCCTGTAGCTGGTGCTGAGTGGGATGCAGAGCCACCCTAACTCCCTGCACATCCACCTGGTGGCCACAGCGTGTGTGTTCAACCTGACCACTCAGGACCTGGCGGAGGCCATGCCTGTCAGCCTGCTCAGCGCCACCGTCACACAGCTGCTGTACGCCATGAAGACCTTCCCCAACCACCAGCAGGTCAGGGGACACGCTCAGTGTTTCAGATTACAGATCCATAATGATATCATGTAGTTACACAACAGCAGTGTGGCACAGAATGGCTGCTGCTACCAGCTGGCATGTCATTCAACAGATTCTTACCTAATACTCGCTGCACACGGTTGCAGCGCTCATTCTGTCACCTTCAGACAGGTTTTGTAGTTATTTATTATACCTGATATCATTTTGGCTTCCAACAATCAAAATAAAACTGTTATTGTGCCACATTCTGTTTCACAGTGATGCTCATGTTTTGTCATGTGTTATGAATCCAGAGCAAATCTTTCATCTATTTTCACTGAGTTACTGATTGGAATATGTGAAATGTATTTTACCAACCATGTTGAAAATATCGTTGTTTTCAGTAAGTAGTGTCAGTGCACTACAACATAGTTGTTGTAGTTGTTGTTGTATCTTTTTTTGTCGCTTTTTTGCCTTTTTTTTTATTTGAATTATATTAAAATGAAATATATAAAGTTTTTCTTTTAAAGTTCAATAAGTTCATGATGTTTCCAAAGTCAGTGATTTATTGTGTCATAATCTCAGTATTGACCAAAATAATTGTGACTATGATTTTTGCTATAATGGAATAATGTGAAAGTGTACGAACAACATAGTATTTTCTATTAATTATTTTTGTCTAATTTATTTATTTATATATTTACTTATTTGATGTATTATTATTAATTTTGTTTTCCTTTTTTAACGTTTATTTTATTATTTGTTTTTCATTTCAATTATGTCTAAAGTTCAGGGTTGACTGAAATAATCTTATATTATTTATTATTATAAGATAATAATGATAATGACATTATGTTTTGCCATAATCAAGCAGCCCTACCACATACACACACATAGCCAAACATTTCTCAAACCCATGTGGTCATAAACTGTTTCCATCTCTCCAGGTGCAGAAGAACTGCCTGCTGGCTCTGTGCAGTGACTACATCCTTCAGGACGTCCCCTTTGACAAGTCAGTTCATTCCCTCGCTTACAATATGATATATGAGTGCACGGTTTTGCAGTAGCCAAGATAATCAGTGCACTCATAGAGTGGCGCTGTAGTGTTTTTCCAACAAATTGTGATCCAGCTAAAATATATTTTAAGTGCCAAAAGAAATAGTCCCTCCAGATGTAAAAGTACAGACCTGAAGTCAGATTTTCCCAAGGCTTCTCTGTACATCACTGGTATATTTGTGTAATGTGTGTTCCTTACATCCACAATGTGATCATGGTTCAGGTATTTAGCAGCATCGCTGGTGATTAACTGGCTGCGCAGCCACGAGGATCCTACCCTTCAGAGGATGGCTGTGGCTGTCATCTCCATTCTGGTGGCCAAGGTCAAGACACTGCTCACTTACTGTGCATTAGTGTGCTGCAGGGGGATAGTATGGCACCTGTTAGTCCCACCTGTTAAGAGCTCTGTGCTTCTGTACCTCTGTGACACTAGTTTCAGCAGCCGGCTTTATGCTTTCATTTCGTCTGGTTAAATGGGGCAATTTCTTTGTGCGGCAAATGTACCATTTATTCTAGTTTGACATTTAGGAAAATATGTGGAATTCAACGAAGCACTCGTCTGTTTGTTTTATTTGCAGTTGTCCACAGAGGAGACCGCTCAGCTCGGCAAGGACATCTTCATCATGAAGGTACATTAACACTTTCAGGGTATTTAGTTTCAAACAGCGTCCCCGGCTTAGCACTAGATATGCATGAGTGTATTTCTAGTTCTCTCTCTCTCTTCTTCACCCGCTATGTTTTCCATTACCCAGTCTGTATAGATACTCATTTAGTCACTGTCACTGTCACCTCATTGCTCCGTGCACTCGTCCTTCACGGTTTACTCTTACTCCATTAGTCAATTACACTTCTCTATTTCTCACCCTGTGAATGTAATCAGGCCTCTTTCTACACTTCAGTTACTCCCCCACTAATCAACCCTCGTGCCTCACTGGGGACTTTTGGGGCTTTTTCATTTCTAATTTTTCAGGCTGTATTTTTTCAGTAATTATTTACTCAAACTGTTTCATTTTTTAAACAATTTTTAGTGGTCACACACATTCAAATCCCAGCCTAGAACTTTTTTTATTACAAATAATCAGAGTCCACATTTTAATCCTACATACGCAATAAAAATGAAACACTGTCTTAAATCTGTGTGTGTATGTTTTCTGAAATGCACTTCATACTGGAAGTCAAACTATTTCAAAGAACATAGATGAGCGAAACCAACAACAGTTGACATTATTATCGCCAAAGGCTGTTTTGTGTTATTCTACAAATTGATTTTCTCACGTGTCTCCTCGTTCCTCTCTATAATTCCTCTCTGTCTCATGTTCTCTCCACTCATTTGCTCCGTCTTACAGCAGCTGCTGGCTATTGTGCAGCAGAAAGCCATGGTGGGAGTGGTGGACTCCACTCTGAAGTTTGCCCTGAGTGCTCTGTGGAACCTGACTGATGAGATGCCCAACGCTGCTCGCAATTTCATCGAGTGCCAGGGCCTGGAGCTGTACGAGGAGGTTCTTGAGGTAGAAGAGCCGCAAGTAGACGCTGATAGAAGCACTAATACAGAAATGCTCCCACGCACACAAGTATGGTCTCATGCTGGCCCCTTGTTTTGTGTTGCAGACCTATTACACTGAACCTTCCATCCAGCAGAAAGTCCTTGGTCTCTTGGTGGGTTCAGTGTGTGTGTGTATGTGTGTGTGTGTGAGTGTTTATGTGGTGTTGGTTTAGATAATGTTTTTAGATCATGTGCCACATAGTACTTTATGGTCTTGTTTTGTAGCTTTTTCAAAGCAAAAACTCATATTCAGTAGCATAGATACAAGTGAAAAAAGTTTTACTTGAACATAAATTTTGCAATTGACTTGGATCCATTCACCATCCATCTATGTGTACAGCTTGTGCTCATTTTCTTTTTGCAACCATGCCCACATTTAGTGCTTCAGCATGTGAATGTTTAAAATAAAGTTAACAATAGGAATAAAATCCATTTGTTGGCAGTCTGACATAGACAGTTCCTGTATCCTCTCTGGCAGAACAACATAGCAGAGGTGGAGGTGCTACAGGCGGACCTGATGGAGGAGGGCCTGCTGGAGCACATCCTCAGCCTGCTGCAGGACTCCCAGGCGGAGGTGGGAGTGCGTTACTTTGCCGGGGGGACTCTGGCACAGCTCACCTCCAGACCAGAGGCCTGGACCCTGGGCGACGACTTCCTCAGCACCATACTGAACGAGCTGGTGTGTGTCAGAGGTGGAGGTTTTGGATTGCTGGTCTGCATTTATCACAGAGTAAAATTCACCTTTGGCTCTTTCTTTCTTTGCAGCATGTATCCATAATGACATGGACCCAGCTCGACAGAGAAATGGTCTCTTACAGGTGAGAGAAACGCAAACTGGACAAAACGGGGTGAAAGCTTTTTAGAAATAGAGTCATTTTGAATGCATTAACAAATTTTGTTCAATTCATCATTAAATGCAAGCTGCATGTTGCATAATTTGAATTGTTTCCCATCAATAACACATCCTACATTCTGTCCTAACACTCTTACATAAAATGTAGCCCAGCTGCTGATTTAGTGTATAACGGTTCATTTATTTTGATATTCACTGAGGTGTCATGTCGGGATTTGTCACACAGAAACATACCAGGACTGGTAGAGAAAGCATTTTAAAATCTATTGAAGAGAGTTTGAATTTTTGAGTCTGAGTGACACTTCGGTTTATATTCGCTTGGTTGCCTTGATGCCAAAGACAATCGACTGTCTGGTAGTTGAAGCAAAAAAAATGAAGAAAATGTTCAGAAATACAATGTTGTAAATCCCAGTCTGCTGTCTCCTTGTGTTTCATTTCAGGTCGTTCCGTCCATTTTGCCCTCTGCTTGAGACTTGGCAGCCCGCAGGAGTGCAGCTGTGGGCAGTCTGGGCCATACATCTGGTGTGCAGTCAAAACAGTAAGACTCACAAACACACTACTGTGGGAATATAGAGGGGAAGTGAAGCATATGGTTGGATTTACAAGGGTCAACATATTTAGATCAATTTGTCACACAGAACCAGAGCTGCAGGGAGTAGTTGACTATTTGATTAGTCCATTTACAGAAAAATAATCAGAAACGAATTAGTAATTTGCAGTTTTTCATCCAAAAATAGCAAAATAATGCTGTTTTAGATTCAAAAATGTTAATTTCCTCCTTGTCTTTGCTTTTTATCCTATTAAACTTAATATCCTTTGGTTTTGGACCGACAAAACAAGACTTGGAGAAACTGGGCTGGACTTTTTTCTCTATTTTCTTACATTATATGGACTAAACATTTTATTGCTGCTGTCATATTTTACACACTGTAGCCAACACAGTTAAATGCATTAGATCATCAAGTTGAATTTTTTTTTTTTTTTAAAACTGGAAGAAATAAAATGAATCTATTTACAATACTTTCCAAGTGCCCACAAGTGTTACGATTAATAGTAAAAGAAATTGGGCTCCATGTGCTTTAAAACTTGCAATCTCTCTTGTCCTCTCCTCTTTGATCTGTGTAAACAGCCTGCAGTTCAGTCAAGTTTCACTGCATTTCTTTCACAATAAAACATTTTTTAGTGCAAATTATTTATTTTGGGGGATTTTAAAGCTTACATTTGGTTAGTTGTCCTTATGAAAGTTTGTTCAAGAACCATTAACAAAATTTAAAAACTAACGATATAATATAGATTTTCAACACACGTGCAGGCTGTGGAGTTCAGAGGGTTCAATAGATTCATGTAGACTTCTCCTGATATTAATATTCAAGTGGTGATTCAAGTGGGCTCGATCACTGTAAAGTTCCATTTCTCTCTCATGTTCTTATCACGTCTCCTCTCTATCCTCTAGCTTCACATTACAGCCACATGATGGAGCATGAGGGCGTGACTGAACTTCTGAGGGCTTTGGCTGCACATCCCGACACACACAGCGACATTAAAGGACTGTTAGACAGCATCCTGTGTATGGTAGAGCAACACCAGAGTCACTCAGGCGCCTGCAACAACCAGAAGCCTCGAAACTCTTGACAAAGTCTTTACGTACAGACAGCTAATGTAAACCATCTTGAAATCAATGTTAAAATGAATAAATTACGTTCTATATATTTTATATAGAGTTTAAAATTCTTGTAGAAAAAAAAACAGTTCAATTAATATACACTACTCCGAGGTCAATGTGGTGTTATGTTTGAAAATGTTTGACCTTAATAAAATCTTCTAAATAAACTGAAGTTGTGTTGTAAATCATAGAACCAGCACCTGTCACTAGAGGGAGCTTTGGTACTGTAGCTTCAGGGCAGTTTTGCCCTTAAGCTCTGTTTGTGTAAAATATTCAGCCATCAGATGTTTAGATTTCACATTATACATGATAAGTAGCAGGAAACCAAAGCAGCCTGAATGTGCTGTGTTTATCTGTCTGTACTGAGGGCCTCATTATAAAGCAGTCATGCTGGAAAATAAGTTATCTCTCCCTCTGTCTCCGTCTCTCTCCCCCCCGGTCTACTCGATGCTGAATTCATTATATTTTATGTAACACAGCTAGAAGAGAGAATTGCTCGTAGGCATCTACTGAATCTATTCTAAGTTAGCCTATTAATAAATCCTTTTGAAAAGTGGATTAACAGCCTTTCGTGAATATTTGAGTTGTACCACCATGTTCGACTTTTAAGTGTCAGATCCCCTTAATTCACATTTTTAAATCCCCCAGAGGAATTCAAAGGGATCCACTAAATAGACTGTGGCTTTGCATGCATGTGATTCAGCCAGGTTAGTCATTTTGCTTGCCAGTGGTGGGCTACATGTCAGGAAAAAAAGTGCGGAAACTGATCCAGGGTCAGCGTTTAACAACCGCTGCAACCCCTAAACATTAATGCCACGGTGGCAGTTCTTCTGGATCAAAGGTCGAGCTCCTTATACTGAACATGGTGTGATGTTACCGTGAGAAGTTCAAGGCAAGAGAAGTATGGGAATATACCGCTACTTCCCAGGGGCTGTGGGTTGTACTGTAGCGTGCACGGTGGCTCTGCGCTGGTGTCGGGTGTGTATGTGGAAAACACAACACGTGAGGAGGTAAACAGAAGGAACAAAGGGTAGCAGTGGTGTGCATTGCCTTAATCAGGTTTAACGTTTGTGGCTCAAAGAGCCTATCAATATTCAAGTGACACATGATACGGAAAAAGATCCAATAGACAGAGGAGAGGAAAAAAGGAGGAAGAATAAAAAAAAATACAACCCTGATTCAGAATTCAGTGTTTATTTACAACAGTTGGAACATAAAATATACTGTCCTTCAGTTTTCAAGGATTAGCAAATTATTACGTTCTTGTTTTAGACAGCATCCCCCTTTTTTTAGAATCAGGGTTGTACTGTAACATTTTACAAATGCATATATTTGCTTTCTTGTGAAGAGTTTGAACAGAAAATTGACACAACTCATGTTTGTCCGTATATGAAGTTACAGCCAGCAGGTGGTTAGCTTAGCTTAGCTTAGCTTAGCTTAAAAAATCATGTTTAATATAGACAAAGAACAAATGCTAAAACTATAGCTTGGAGAGTTATTTGCTGGACTAAGTCTTGACCAGGTGCAGTGACTTCCTAGTCTGTCAGATATGCTGCCGTTATATGAAACTCGTGAGTTGTTGGTTACAAGGGAAGTCGTGTACATCGTATCGTTGCCGTTCAAATGGTGAAGTCAAAAAGCACACATCTGCGAGGCAGTGTTTCCAGTCTTTATGCTGAGGTAATCTGCTGGCTGTAGCTACACATTTACCGTACAGACATGCAAGTGGTATAAAGCTCCTCATCTCACTTCAGGCACGAAAAGCAAATAAACGTTTCCTAAAATGACACACTATTCTACTAAGAGAACAGACGGATAAGCCATGACAAAATAGATAGGAATAGAAATTAATATTGGGGAATTGACAGGTGCAAAAATAGCAATTATAGCCAAAAATATCCCTAGACAAGATAAATAAAGCATGGGAGGGATAAGAGAGACATGCTGGAGATAAGAGAAACAGAGGAGTCAAAGGAAGTTAAAGACCCTTTCATGCTTCGCGATAGTTTGTGCAAAAATACCCCAGACCAATTTGCAGACTCCCTGTCTCAGTTTGAAACATCATTGTGCTGCTTTTGAGTTGGAGCTTAGTGTGAGTAAGCATCTCGTTATCTCACTTTTGCAGCCAGCTCTATTGGATTAACATAATCGTGAACCAGTCTGGGCACCCAGAATACACTAATGTACAATGCAACACATCTCCAGCTGTGAGTTTGCAGCTGCCAATTGACTTGTTGGGTAGACTTTACAGTTCATATGTGTATCTGTGCAGCCCTGTCTGTGAGCTAGCGAGGCCCCAGTGTAAACCACAAGGCCACCGTACAGGTTTTTGACTTGGATGCTAATTAGACATCGGCTAACCTTCTAAATACCCAGAGAGCAAAAGAGGCGAAAAGTGCATTCAAAGAGCAGGAGGAGAGGTCGAACAACAAGACAAAGCAAAAAAAAAAAAAAAAACACTTCTCCAGGCAGAACTGTGACGCACAAAAGGACACACCATCTCCTCTCAAATGACCTTTTATTGCTGGGGAAGGATACAGAGTTGGCAGGCCCCTGAGCCTGTGTGCAGATATGTAACAGCAGCAGGGCCATCCTTCTCTCTGCCAAGTGGAGGCAGGGGCTCACTCTTCACCTTCAATCAATAGCCATTTTCACCGCAGAGACGGGCTAAGCAGAGCATGTCAATACCAAGTCCAATATAAAGCATACAGCATGTGACAAAGGATCGAACACAATATTTTCATTAAGTTTAAATAAATCCAGCTGACAAATAATTTCAGATAATAACGCAAGGTTATAATGATGGAGAAAGTGAGGGAATGAAACTCTGGAATAGTCACTTTTGGCCTGTAATAAACACCAGGCATTTTACTTGTTCCAGTCCTGTGCTTCACTGCAAAATCTGAAAAGACAAATAATTAAAGCAAAGTACAAAACCGGGAGTATTTATTTTACACCATTTGTTTACAAATGTAAGCATAGGATATATTTAACTTAATATAAGTTGCAGCAGTTCCTTTATGTTCCAGCTTAGCATAGCAGTATGGGGGGTTGCATTTGGCTGAAAGTGTTTTGGTGCTGTCATACATATATGCCAGTGCTTAATGATGAAATTTTCTTGAAATAACTGAAACACAGGCACCCATTTTGCAAGCAGCCGTCTCTGGAAATATATCCCACATTTCTAACTTTGGTGTAAGTAATACCACTGCTCCGTGACTAAAGGATTTCTTCCCATTTTGTGTGTGTTTGTGTGTGAGTGAGCATGTTTGTAAGTAGATGTGTCAGAGGGCTATTACGGTCGGTTAGAGCCGCTCTTACTTGATGTCACATCTCCCATCTGCGGGCGTTTTACAGTGGCCGCTTTGCCTACAGCTCAGTAGATGCACACAATGGTGCAAACAACCACGGGCAGGAAACATGCCTGCAGGAGCTCCTACATCCAATAGCTCTGTGTGTTGTCTCGTCTATTCAGTGAACTGGCTTGCAGTCACAGCTGTGCTATTGATGTGACCGTAACCAGCTGAGTGCATCTCTGTCCTGAAGCACATCCCGACTACTATACCTCAGCCTGGCTGCTGAACGATGGGATGCAGAGATGAAACAAACATTCATTCTCAAGCACAACAAAAACCCCACTAGTACCACTGCATGTCATCTTAAAGCAAAAGTTCAACATTTTGGAAATTTTAGTTTTAAGCAAAGATTGAGATGGGAAGATTATCACTCCATATGTCTATATGTCAGTAGCCTGTTAGCTTAGCTTAGAACAAAGACATTAGCAACAGAAGGCAGTTAACAGTTAACCAAGTTACCAAATCTAAGTCTAGCCCCTTTTCCTCTTTTTCACTCTGTTCTCCAATACCAGTTGAGCAAATAGCGGCAGAACTTCAGTGAACTTTCCCCTGTTTCCTGACATAGCGCAGTTAGATTTGAAAAGACAATTTTGACAGTTAAAAGGTGGGGCTGGGTTGCTACTGTTAGCAAAACACAGGCTCACTAGCTAGCTAACATATAGCTACATTACAGAGTTAGCCTAATGTTCACAACATCAGATGACATGAATTATTGTTAGCCAGAAAAGATCAAGGCCAATGTCCTCTGTATATATTGTCTCTGTCAGGCTACTGGCCTTCCTAAAGTAACTTTTGGTTACATTTGACATCTAGTAACCAAACAGGAAAAGTATGTCGTCGTTGCTGTTGGCCTCTTTAAGCCATATAGCACTGAGAAACTAATACACACTGCAGCAACCAGCTAAAAATAATCAGCATTTTGTTGTCAGCGTGTCTGACCTAGCCACAGTAACTACTGTAAGAGGGGCGGGACTTTGGATCGGACAATTTTTGGGTATAGCAAAGTTTGAAACAAGTTGACCAAGTAGGGCAGATGCCAGTTTATATGAAACGGTTGTGTACAGTGGACATATAGGCACCATGAGTTAGGTGTGCGCTGAGCCAAGCCACAAGCACAGCTCCAATAGCAATGTGTCCGAAAGGACCTCAGCAAGCGTATTTCCCAATATGAAGAACTATATAACTAGATTTTTGATAATGTGGGAAGGTACTGTTGTGGTTAGTGTCAGTAATGTAGCATTAGAGCAGAGCACTTCTTCGAAGCTTTTATACAGCACATTGTACTCAGAGGTGATTCATATTGGAGTCGATTATGGAGGCAGAACTGATGCTTTTGTCTCTGTGTGTCTGCACACATGCACACATGTGCCTAAATATGGTCAGGGTTTGCAGTGTGTGGGTGTAAAAAGTGCAGAATATTGAAATTCAGGTCATCCGTTTAGTATATCATTGAAGCTCAGTATGTTGAGCAGCTATACAGTATCTCCAAGTGCCCATATGGAGCATAAACTGTCAAAACTGAGAGTTTTCAGAGACAGGTGTTTGCCCTGTGCTTCCAGAACAGCAACTGTGTCGGCCTTCATGTTTGTTACTTGTCACGTCATCTATGTCACTGTGCTGACATGTATTAGGGCCACCAGCTATCCTATTTCCAGGCCGCACCCTCACCCTTGCCTGTGGCATCACATGGCCTAATCAGTGTGCTTAGCAGAATGCAATGCACCCTCACAGTTGAGACCAACCCATTCTCTATATGCATGTATTTTATGTAGATGTAAATGAGAGTTTACTACACCAACCTCAATAGGCATGCACATTATGCAATGCATTTTGTATATACTGAAGGAACCCATGCAAATATTACACCCAAAGCCACGAGAGGAACCAGCAACCAAATGTTCAGAGGCAGCTCATCATACTGCTTTAGTAGGCAACTTACAGGTACAGTACACGGGTCACTATCTTGGATTGACACTTTTGGCATCCACTTGCCATGCCAGTAAGTAGGTTTAGGTTGGTACATGCATAGTTATGCATACTGCCATGAGTCAAGATCACTCCCTTATATGACGAGGGAGTGCAAGCAGACACATAGACACACGCCATTCATTCCCGACACTCTTATATCAGTGGTGGATTGGAAAAACACACGTTCACCATCTGCAACAGTAAATATCTCACAGTAGACTTTTTCCCAGCAAACATTTTACCTTTTCATTGCAGGAACAACACAAATGTAATGCCTTTAATGATGCATGAGACCAGGGCGCTGACACCTGAGCGGCTAAATAGAATGCAGCCATCATTAATGTTATTAATAACACCTGTAATATGGTCTATAATGGTCCAAGCAGAAAATTGATACAACAAGCATGTGTATGCTCTATAGTGAACTGTTAATATACTGTTTGTTCCTTAGTTAAAACAATAACTTTGTATTTGTAGTTAATGGTGGACAAATTCCAACAATATGCACATGTCGTGCCAGGAAATGTGTGAGGAAAGGTTTCTCAGTGTAGTGCAGATCATATTACAGAAAGACAACAGATTGTGTGGAGCCAGAGTGCACAGTAACTGCTCTATCTCCACCACACTTTATAATGAGTAAAAGGCGCATAATGCCAAATTAACAAGTGTTTTTCACATAGACATTTTGACTTGTCATTGTACAAAAAACAAAAGAAAAAGAAAAGGTGTTAGATACAATTAGTGATGGCTCCATTTTATTCAAATGTCCCAGCAGGTCATGACAGTGTGACATTGAGCCAGCATGCAAAATACCTGGACCCTGAAATTACAGCATTTAAATGGGATTCAGCCATCATTAATTTTATTGGCTACACGTGTTTTGTTTTTTTTATAACTCTGACATCAAAATGCCTTCTGTTGTTGGTGCATCTGCAAGTTTTCAATAATAATACAAGTAACTAGGACTTGCATACATCCAACACTTTCATAATAAAAGTTGTATAAAGTAAAATCTGCACAACATAAAAGTAGGGGGAAAACAGCTGGTCCAAACATTGTGAGAGGATGCCTTCCTCTAATACCCCCTTTCCACCAAATAACTTTCTTCATCTGGTTCTGTTCAGGATTCTTGAAACCGTGGTGATGTCAGCCCGAGGTTCCACCAGTTTTGAGTGGAACCATTTGGATGTTTCAACGTGTACAACAGAAGTAAACAGTAGTAGCATTAATACCATTAATTACCTGCAGGTTTTTGTTGTCTTATTACAGAACCAGAACTGAACCTGATCCATGTTGGTGCAAAAGGGGTATCAGAGCCCTTAAAAATGTATTTTGTTCTTAAATCAAGTCTCAAAATAATAATAATAATAATTGTGTGACACAACTGATTTTACAGATACAGCACACACACAGAGAGGACAGCACATTGGACCTATTGGTTTCCCTGGTCCAACAAGGATTTTTCTTCCTGCTCCTTCCCAAGTTCATAACAGTCAGTGTCAGGGGGAATGAAGTGGTACAGCCAGATGATAAACCAAATGGAAGTGGTCATTCTAGGGTTGGATTGTGATTTATGAAGTCACAAACTAAAACAAGTATTGTTTCCTTTGTTCCCCTTACAACATTAGCTGTCTTCTAACTTCTTAAAACCAACCTGCCTGGGTATGGTAAAGGTAAAGTGTAGGGATTAGAGCAAAACCTTTTTTTTTTAGCCAAGAGCTGTGAGGTCAAAATGAATGTATGACGCTTCATTTGAAAGGAAACATCTTGGAATTTCCAAAAATGTGCCCATTTAGCATATCACTGAAACACAACCGAAACACAAACCAGTTCAGCTGTCGGTCAAACCCTAACTGTGTCTCTCCTCACTGATGGGCAGGTGGGTTTTAAGAGGTTAAACACTAGGTCTGGGGTCCTTATAAATCCACTCAATTTAAAGTGTAAATAAAAAGTGTGTTTCACATACTAAGAACTTGGATATTTTTAAAGACTGAGTCTCAAATGATTGCACTTAAGATCTTTTATATGTAAATCCTGTTTCCTCCTTTAATGAATTGAATTAGCTTGTACACACCCCATAAGGCTTTTTGGTGCATCAACAGTGCATGCAGAAACAGATAGGACACTGCACTCAAACCAGTTACCCAGCAAAGAGAGGATGAAGTAGAAATCAATTATCACACTCTCCTGTTCACTTGCCATGCTGCAGGGCCCGCTGCCAAACAGACCTCAGCAGTTGGCACATGCTGGCTCTCAACCTCACAAACAGATCTTCAAAACAAGTGCCGCGACTGCAGTTTGTTTCTGGGCTTATAGATGAGGGATGTAAGCTATCAGTCCAAAACCACACACCACTGGACCGACCATACACATGCTCACATCTGCAAAAGTGTGTGTGCTCACATTTATGATATAAACGCATTGTAAAAATGCATTTAATCCTCTTCTTCCATGTCTATGAGTAGAATGACACCACTTTAAAGTTCACATAGTCACAATTCTACTATGCTTGTTGCCATCATGGAGGTCCACAGGTCATTTTATGTGTGCAAATAATGCTATTTAAGTAGGGTTTAGAAAAAGATTGCCATATATGGTGTATCAATCCAATTTGTAAAATTATAATTAGAAGCAAAATGTATACATCAATTGCTAAACTGGACTTGGTTGATTATTACTACTTCTTTATTGGTTGCAGCTTGGACCCAGTTGGTGGTTAAAAGAATACGTCTTGCTTGCTGCTTTAAGGGAAGCACATCTTCTAACTGATAATAGTTGCAGTTTTATACACATGGTTAACAATGTGAAACACTCACAGTTACAAAGCTACTTGGTTAAGTTAAGGTCATGGTGTCCGTGTCCCATTGGAAACATCTTTACTCATGTGGTATGTCACTGATTGAGCTGCTTTTGATAATTCTGTATTACAGCGTGACCAGCGTGTTCAAAACAGTGAGTGTCACCTGTGTTAAACAATGTCCTTGAAACGTTTAAAACACAGGCTGTTATTTTGTTGGATAGCAAACTGACCAAAAAAACAAACCAAAGGGCCGTGGACCTCCACAATAGCAGCCAGAGTGTGTTACATCACCTGAAAGCCCACTACAAATGAGAAGAATGGCATTTTACATTTCTGTTGAATCCTCTCTTTTCTCTTTCAGAGCTGAGCCCGTTCAAACCGACTCAGGCTGACTGGACTGTAATTAGACTTCTCAGACGGTCCTAGAAGTTGACAGGAGGCACTGTGGGAATCCGTGATGGGCAGAGTGGGATTAAACATTTTAAACAGTATGTGACGTTTTTAAATTCCCGTTGCCATGGTCACTCCTGGCCCGTGAGGTACGACCTGTCTCACTCGATTCTTCCTCGTCGTCTGCATCGAGCTGTTCGTCTTTCTTCTTGATGTAGCGCTCATAGAGCACCATAATGACGCCCATCACCCAGGCCGACACCGTGCCAGCAGCGAAGATCACAAAGCCGATGGCGACAAAGAAAAGGTAGTCCCACGAGCCCAGAGTCTGGTGACATAACGTCCGTAGCTGGATGCCCACCTCCCCCAGCCGACGGCCCTGCATGTCTGCAGGTGAGCCACACACCGTCTGGCCTTCATCTGTCACACAGACACACATTAAGAAGAATGAATCAGGATTCATCAGAGCTCAAAAGAATACATCAACATATCTGGTTCAGAAATACAATGTAAAAGTTGTGACAGTGAAGTGCACTTGAGACAAAAATGCATTTCCCGCTCTTCTCATATATAAACAGGTCAGCTGTCCTGGAGTATCCTTATTCAGACTATTGAATCATTTGTATTAGGCTGCGAGAGAAGGGCTTGCATGTCTCAATGACATTAATCCAGAACGGTGCAACCAGTTCTTAAGTCTATGTTACCACATGTCTATGTTAGTACAAAACTGCATTCTTAAATACATTTTGAGGGGAAAGTTTTTGTCCAGAATTAATGTTGTTTGTTGTCTTTTTTTTTTCTTTTTTTCTTACAATAAACACTTAAAATGATGAAGGCACTTGCAAAGAGTAGTACAAAGTGTGAACCTTATTTTGGTGTTTCATTTTTTCCACAAAATCTTTGAGGTTTCATTCTTTTTTACAAAATTAACAAAAAACACTGACAACAAGGAAGATCTTGGGTCGATAATGATGAGAATAAATATGAAACAGGATTTTACCTCATGGTTTGGGTTAATATATGAATTTTTATTACATAACTTACGCTGGTTAAAAAAGTGACTTTTGTTTCACAAGAAAAAATGAATTTCCCTCTGAATGTAATTGCTGATTCAGCCTGGTTGTATGGGAATGTTATTGTTTGGTCTGAGTTTCATAACTGACTTGTTTCAACTGAGCCCCACACACCTCAAATCACTGAGAAAACCAAGGACAAAAAATCCAAATGTAATTTTTTTGTTTGTGAAATAAAAATTTTTTGTGAGAGTGTTCATGTAGGAACCAATCACTAAGGATAAGAAGGTGAGAAAATATGTTTTCAGTTTCTTTAGAGTGCATATTGCTGATCTCCTTTAAATATATCAAGTAACTTTACTCAAAGTCATATATACAGTTTGGCATATTATTTACCTAAATCTATATAATTATTTAAAGGACCCCTTTGATGTTTTAAAAGTCGTGACAAAATGCACAAGTAACTTAGCAAGGGAAATATTAAACATTAAAGAGCAGCCTATTAAATAATTCATATCTTACTTTATATGTTTTGCATAACATTTGCAAGTGGCAGAAAACTGAGCTGCAGATATCTATGACATATTCAGGCTCACAGGAAACTGCAATAGCATAACAACATTACCTCCTACGAGGCTTAGGAGCTTCACGTGTACTAGAGTTAGGTCGAGCTGGTGCAGCATTGAATTACAAAAAAAAAAAATCACAGATGAATTATTCAAACTCCTTTTTCACCCACTGGATTAGAGAGTGACTTGGGCCTTTGTGTCTGCCTGAAACCACAGATAATGAGGTTTCTCATCATCAGGCACCGGGGATGACTACGACTAAGACCTTGCTGAAATCCCCAAATCCTAATAAAATGTTGAGCTCCATCTCTTTCAGAAAACTACAGTAGATGGATACAAGTTTAAAAAGGCCCATCAGTCATACACACCACATGATTGATGTTGAGCTCTGCTGCAGCTGATGAGAGGCATTTCTCAGAAAATAATCCTGAAGCCTGGCTGAGTCTTTTGTTAATGCAAGCAGAAACACAGCACAACACAACAGTGTTGCCATCTCCATACGGCCACTGTTTTTAATTGGCTTCTGGTTTTTCAAAGCTTTTGTGTAAGGGGGAAGTCCCGCTGGGAGAGATCAAAAGACTTGGAAGTTTCTGCGCAGGGAACAGTTTTCTGTAACCCTGTTTCTACACCAACAGCCCTGAAATATGCATCCTTCTCTTGCTGGCATATTTCACTGTGAAATGAATGTGGTTTTGCATACATGTGGAGCAAATAAATACAGGAGCATTTGTAGAATCTGCAGAGAGGTGCGCTGCTTAACTTGCACCCTGAAAAATATTTTGGGAAAAGGTGAACCGTGACAAAATAATTGGATATTTGTATTTCAAATCTTATAAAAAATAGTTAATCAATATTGTGATGTCATAGATATGTTGTTATTTTTCTCACTATCTAAGAGTTTGTATTAAGTTTCACCATTTTTTTTGTTTCATGCATTGTCTGCAGAGGCCCACACACTCTCATTACACATAAAACATAGTTTTAAATTAGTGGCTCTCAAACTTGTCAAACACAAGTAGCCCTTCAATGACTTCCCATTATGTTCCAAATGTATCCAATTAAATTATTTTAATGAGAATGGTCAGAACATTATACACAGTATGTATTGTTATCATACGTCTTTGTTTGGATTGGTAAGGCTTGTGTTTTTACTACTACCACTTGAAGTGCCACTATTTAGCCATAACTTTAAGCTAACCGTTTCAACCACTTCAATATTATTTTAGAAAACTCCTTTTTATCTGTTCAGCTAATCATTTAAGCTATTTATCCCTTGCTTTTGCTAAATTAACTATTTAACCATTTCCATATAAACTTAAACACACTCACCTCTTTATACATTCATTTCAAATAATGTTTTGTTACTCTTTTCCTTTCAGCTAACATTTTCAACCATTTATTCATTATTCCTAGCTAGCTATTTCATCTGTTTGTCCATTAAGCTATTTCACGTTTATCCATTCATTTTGGCTTTTGTTTCATGTTAGCTTGTCTTAGCTAGTCATTTTAACCAGTCATAGATGACTTTTAGCTAACTTAAAGTTAGAGATCCTGTTTTAGCATATCATTTTCACTGTAACCTTTATTACAACTGTATTTTTAGCTAACTATGTAACCAGTTTATCCTGTCTTAGCTTATCATGTTACTGCTTATCTTAGCTAACAACCAAACCATTTACCAAATGCCTTTAACCAACCATTTCACTTGCTTATTCATTCTAGATAATTATATACAGTGTTTTTCATTACTTTTGGCTAATTATTTCAAATGTTTATCATTTTTATCTGACTATTTAAAGTTAAGATCTCGAGTTAAGATCTACATTTTGCTGTACATAAGCTGTAATTGCAGACATGTTCAGGGATTTTGACTTCATTTTTGACTTGTTTTTCAACTTTCCTTGGTAATCTCTATTTGTTAATTTCAGCCATAAAATGGTTTACTTGCAACACTAGCAGAGACTGGAAAAAACTGTATTTTGCGAATCTGTTGCTCCACCTACCCTCTCTGGCAGATCAACCACTGCTGGTGATGGAAAACAGTCACTTATTGTGACTAAAACTCGTGTGATCTTTCACGGTCATGTTTCCACAGACTCACAGTTTGTATTGCTGAAAAAGCAAGAGCTTTCCTCAGTGGGCCATGAGCTCAATCACCATTGTGTTTCCTCATTTGGCAATAGACGGTGACTTACCATTTATTTAAATGCAAATCTCTGTAAGTCTTACTTTAAACCACCACTTTGAGCTAACTTTGTCCAACTTCTCTGCCGGCTCGATAAATAGTTTTTATCAGTAGCAACACATGGTGTTAAGGTGTTATATCTGACTCAGGCTGGTGGGAGGTGTGATTTGACAGAGGGTGAGAGGGATCATGCCGTAGCTTTCAATCAAATCACTTGATAAGTTAATTTCATGGGACGACGGAGATGTGCTCTTTCTTAATATTTTATTCATTCAGTGCATAAATCTCCGCTCTTATCCTCAGACGAGCTCTTCTGCGGCTCACAGATCTGAAAACGAGCGTGCAACTGAAGAACACGAGGACAGTCAGCCTCTCTAAGCTCCATCTACCACAGAGAATTCAAAGCATACTCTGATCCTTTCAAAGGCTGCTGTTGTGCAGTGTTCACACAATGTGCTGTTGGACTATAACAAACACATGCAACCATGCATGCACACATGCACACTCCCTCTTTAACATACTGTAAATACATGCACAAACCCCCTCCACGAGACTTAACTTTCCCATCTTTTATCTCTGTCCTTGCAGAGTCTGCTAATGTGTGTGTGCACGTGTCCTTGTGAATGTGTGTGTGTGTGTGTGTGTGCCTGACAGCTAAGAAGGAAACCCTTCTGGCTTCACCCCCATCCTCCCTCCCTCCCCCCTAAAGGGACTGGCATCAAAGAAGAGGGCTTTCCCTCCTTCCTTCCCCCATCCACACGGCTCTATTTCTAGACACTCTCCTTATATAACAGCTGAGAGAGTGCTAATCCAGCCAGGAAGGCGAGACAGAGGAGAATCTGTTGGTTCCTTCCTGAAGCTTTCTCTCTCTCTTGTGTGCGCTCACTCGCTTGCAAGTGATGCGTTTCCCTAAATCGAGGAGACAAGCGAGCCGTGTTGCATGAACCAGGTGAGGCCCAGACGAGAGTTAACAAGGCTTTGGAGACAGAGCTCGCAGCTGAAACACGGCCGTCTCCAGGATGTTATCCTTCTGTTTCCCCCCCTCGAGCACTAAAAGTGTGCTTTATCTGTGTTTGTGTGTCTAAATGCATGAATCAATGAATGTGTGTTGCTAAATTTCTGTGTGTGTATATTGCTTTCCACATGCTCTGGGAGACTAAAAGAGAGAAAGAGAATGAGGTATTGCCTGTGCTGTCTGCTTTAAAAAGATGGACAGACTGTGTGTATACATAACAGAGGTAGAGAATGTGTGAGTATCTGTCCGCCTTCTCCCTTGCTGGCAGCTGTCACTGGAAGAGGCTCCACTCCAAATTAAGCGAGACAAAAGGCAATGAGCTGCAGGAAAATAGGACAGCTCTTGCAGGACTTGTTTTGGACTCGGCCTAAGCTGCACAGGGACCATGGTGAACTACAATGTGTGTGTGTGTGTGTGTGTGGGAGAGGGAAGCAGGGGATGCCTTTTTAGTAAGCGTGGCGGGTGTATTATAGCAATGGTGTTAGAATTATGACTGGCTTCTTGCTCAGTAAGACGCACTATAAATAGCAGCTGCCCTTTTGCATAGTGACACATCCACACCAAAGCATAAGCATAAAGTCAGAGAGATTGTTGAATATCAGACACATCTATCAGCTTGACAGTAATAAAATAAAGGAGGGGATCAATATTTGATGGTGCAACTATGATCCATTAATCACATCTGCAGCACAGTACGGAGGGCTGGATGAAATAGAGATTGATTATTCATTTCAAGATAAAAGATTCTTGTTTTCATCCCAATCTGCAGAATGCAGAGTTGAATTAATGAACACAGTTGCCAGAAGAGAAATCTAATGGCTCCGTGCCTCTAACATCTTTAACCCTCTCAGGGATGTTTTGCCTTGTCTCGCTAAAAATGTACTTTCCCGTACAACAAAACTGAATTGGATTTGCAAATGATTTTTATCACAAAATGTGTTTTTGGCCAAATAATGTGTGTTTTTGATGTATCACCAATATGTTTCTAATAAAAGGTCAGGTTGGATGCATGGGCCAACAACCACTGGACTTCCACCCAGGTGAGCGCTGCTCGTGTCCCTCGTGCTACCAATATGTGAACACTGGCTCACTTTAACCTCTGTTTATAAGGCATATACTTTACTTACATTAGTCATGAAACAAACATGTTTATTTTCACTAAAACTTCAGTCTTTTCCTAAACCTCACATTGTGATTACTTTCAATTCTCAACATTAACCATGTGTAAAACTGCAGACATTATCTGGGAGAAAAAAAAGTTTCCCCCTAAACTTCATTGAGGATTCAGAGTTGTTGTTTGGAAATTTCATTTTTAGGAGACAGGGTTGCAACACCAGCACGGCTCTTTTGTCAACCAGTATCAGACAACTCCATTCTTACTGTGTTTTAACTGATTACTGCAGATTTTACTATAACTGTAATATACAGGACAATATTAAGTGACATGATGAGGCCCTTGAAGTGGGTCCTGCTTGGGCTGTTCTCATGAACAGTTAGCTATATAATAATAATTCCTATGAAAAGTATTGCACTGTATTTTGTAGCTACCACAACAAAATGTTTCCTTTACATACAGAAAGCACACGCATTTAGGGAGGGGGATGGCACAAACTCAGGGCTTTGAACCAGGAGACAGATATTCCTGCTCCGTCTTAACTGGTGGTTCTGTATAAAAGCAGTTATTTTAAGCTTAAAGGGTTTAATCAAATTACCACAAAACCATCCACGTTCCAGAAAGCGTGGAAGGGATTGGGGTCATAAGGGCTGAAACACCTTAATCCAGCAACAATCTGTCACTCAAAAAGTTGGTCTTATTAGTGGTTTATAACTGATATATAGAGTATTAACAAATGATTTATCTACCATTAAATACAACTTATGAACCCTCGTAAACGGTGCATTATCTGGAAGTTAAAACTATTCAGTTTTGCTTGCTGTTTAAATGGTATATTTTCACTTTCATGACTATTTCTAAGATGTTCCTGATGATCGTAAGATGCACTGTGCAGGCTTTACAATAAACTTTGATCTTTTGATGGTATGCAGGCCGATTATTGAGGGCAACCACCAGCAAAAGGCCAATAGTTTACATAACCAGGCATTATCTAATAATTAATAACTGGAGCAGCAGCCCTTATATGATTGGCTCCCTGGGGCCTATCCACTTAGCACTCAGGAAACAGCACCATTAAAAGGTCAAGTTGTGATTATTTCACCTTTCATGGCATTAGAATAAAAATAAAATGCATAATGGATAAAACCTTGGAACTTGAAGCCCTCCAGGTGGACCCACAGGCACAGGTCCTCGTTGTCGCACTCGCAGCTCCACGGGTTCCCGCTGAGCCCCACGGAGCGCAGGGCGGGCAGCGCGATCAGGGAGGTGATGTTGACAACTGTCAGGTTGTTCCGACTCACATCCAGCACCTGAAGGGCTGCGTTTTCCGCAAAGGCGTCCTGGTGAATCTCCGAGAGTCCCGGGTTGTCGGTCATCCTCAGCATCACCAGGCTCGCCAAGGGGCCGAACGTCCTGTCCTCGATCCGGGTCAAGGTGTTGAAGGAGAGGTCCAGGTAGGCCAGCTTCCGTAGATTCCCAAACGTGGACTCGGATATCTCCGTCAGGGAATTGTTGCTGCAGTCCAGGTACACCAGATCGGAGAGGTAGTTGAGCGCGAGCGGCGGCAGCTCCACGATGCGGTTGTTGGAGATGATGAGCTGCCGCGTGGCCAGCGGCAAGTTGACCGGGAAGGTGGTCAGGTGCTGCCCGGCACATTGAACCACCAGCTGGTCATCACACACGCACCTGTCCGGGCAGCCCGAAGCGAGCACCGGGGATGAGTTCACCCCCGCCGTGAGGAGGAGCAGAACTAAGAGCCGCAAGGGTTGCGCGCTTGGCTGCGGGGCAAGACGCATGACACTGCCGAGGGCTTCATCCACCCCGTTTGGAGAGAGTCAGACGCGGTCACATTCTTCATTGATACATCCACACCAAGTTGTTTGTCTTAGAAATGATTTCCACAGAGGTCAAACCTAACGCTTGCCCGTGGCAACCTCTTGCGCGTAAATGTCTCAGTTCATCCTGTCGTTGGTTTCTGGGTCCAGCGCGCATCCACCGAATGACACTTGACCACCAGAAACCTTCATGCTGCTTCAAAGTTCATCAATTTATCGGTTCTCCTCCATCACATCACAGAAATTCACACGCCAGAAACACTCACAACGTCCTCTCCTGCTGCGCTGCGTGCACTGATCACGGTCAGTGGTTCCACTACATGTTTGCCATCCTCTCGCTCTCCGAAACTGAATCCAAATGAGGGGGGCGCGCGGAACTGCGCGCGGGTAGGGGTGGGTTGGTGGGGTGGG
>CAFUXE010003106.1:7517-37336 GCA_903364295.1 Serranus cabrilla | reverse complement strand
GAGGCAGAACAAAAAGCAGGTGCACCTGACACCTGGGGAGCATATTGTATGTGATGTGAGATCACATGGGTTTCAAGGCTTTAGAAACCAGATAGTGGGGCAGTGATAACAATGTGTTGAGAGGGGGATCCCTATCAGCCTATCTACACCTCTCAGACCTATATGTGCAATGAGGCTTTTACAATAATGTCAGACGTATCAGCCACAGGCAACCAACACCCCCCCCACCCCCATCCCCAATTCAAACCATCCCCAGCACACAGCCAGCAGATGGGACGAGATGAGATGGGACAGGGTGGTCTCAGGCAGCAGTTGTTTTCCTCCTCGCTCCAGTCTCAGTATGAGTCCTGAGTCTATTCTTGGTTCTCTGTGTAGGTGTTGAAGTGCTGAATCAGACTCAGCATGATGGAGGAGGAGGAGGACAGATGTGCGGCTGACAGTCCGTGAAAGAAACCACCCCGAGTCGACAGTCAGCAACCCGCTGAACACTGACCACGCTCACTCACTCTTCTGCTCGCTCACACACATCCACAAAGTGAGCCAATCCCCCGAATGTATTCCCCAGTGTCAGAAAATAGAGCATGAGGCCTGTGGGCATGTATAACCTAATGCTTTTTCACACTTGCCATCCTGTGGACTGAACTAATCCACACAGCTGTTTTGTGTCAAAGATATTCAGTGACTTTATGAGGACATCTAGTGACGGATGCTTGGTAATGTTTTACACAGTGAGCAGTCTTCTTGTCTGCTGCATGGTTTGCAGCTCGACTGGAAGTTACCCAAGACCCGTGCTGAGGACTATCTATATATACTATTCACATGTATCTACATTATTTTAGTGGCAAACAGTGACCCAGTCACAACTCATGCTGTTTAGGCAAGAAATGTTCAAACCCAAAGAACTTTTATTTTAAATTCTGGAGTATCATAAAGTTTCCAAAGATACAAAATTTGTCAGGTTGAATTGAGGTTTTTGTAGAGTTTTATACTTGATTTCACTGATTACACTTTATAGCTTTAGATAGACAGACAGACAGACAGACAGACAGACAGACAGACAGACAGACAGACAGACAGGGGCACTAAAACAATTTCCATACTCTACTTTCGCATGGTTTACCTTTATTATTGATATGTTTGAATTTTCTGTTTGCTTTTTTTGTATGTGGAAGGTTGTCTTTCTTTTTTAAAGCTGCAGCATGGGTGAGAAGGCCAAGACAAATATCCCACCCTACGGGACAATAACTTATCTTGATCTGATACAAAGACGAAAAATGTATGTGAGTCAAAGAATAGACCGGGGTTTGGTTGGTGCTGACAGCAACTTTGACTGCAAGCAGTAAAACTAGTTCTGGCTAAGTGGCACATCCACTTGTTGCCTGAACTCTATGTTGCCATCACTCAAAACTGATTTGTTTCAATACAGGCTGCATATTTTCTCAGGAAACCATGAACACATCCATATTCTCATTATTTCCTTCTTAGCCTAAACACGGCCTTCTAATGGCTCCATTCACCTCAAAAATCTTTACATCGTCGTTCTACATCGCCAGATAAATCACTAAATGTAAAGAAAAGGCTGAGCTCGCTGTGAGACAAGGGGGTAAATCTGTTTGTTTTTTGATTATCTTTTAGTTTAAAGCACATTACTCATGTTTACCTTTGCACAGACTTGTCGTATACATTCATCTTTGTGGTTTATCTGCATTAAAAAAAACCTGTTTTTCTTGAAACAACCACTGACGTGTGGGTTGATCTACTTCTAAGTGTAGGTATGTTATAGGTTGGACAGTATGCAGTGGTGAGCCTGTGTCTGCTGAACAAGAAGTGCTAACAGTGGTTGGCACACTTTAACCTGACCTGATATGTGATACAGGAAACTCCTCGCTGTCAGATCTCTGGTCACCTCAATGGAGGTCAAATGTTTTGGCTGCCTTCCACTTAGGTTTACTGTGATCAGGGCCCTGGTATTGCAAACTTGTACACTGGCATGGCCTGCTGCACTTCAAAAGGATGGAGCCATAACTAATGTTATTACTTTCACCTGTGCTTTCCTGTTGTGCCAAGACAAAATGTCAGTCATGAAAAGGCAGTAAAAGCTGACACTGGCAGATTAGTGGATGCCTTGTTTAATATCTCTCGGTATCTATCAGTCATACAGGAAAGAAATAATTTTTTCCAGGTAATTGGACTCTTAGACCCATCCCTTTGTATCTGCAATATCTGTTAATAATTAAACATAGTAAATAATTTATTTCATAAATCAAGGCCACCATATGTTTTGTGTGTTTAAAGTAAAAAAATAAAAACGTTGTGTAAAAAGCCGTTTGAGCATTTATTCCATATCCTTGATATCAGACATCAGTGTCCACCACTAGTGAACTTGTGTAAGCCACAATGTGCACAAATTAACTAGTCAATGTCTTACTAGTTGAGTAGTTACACACATTTTCTTCAACTAGTTAACGACTGAAGGCAAAAATGTTTAGTAGTTAAACAGCAAAAGTCTTTTTTAACCATACTAGTCAACTAGTGAGCCTCAAAATGTTTACTAGTTAAGCTAGTTCAGGCCAAAATGCTCACTAGTTATATAAGTTACACAAAATGCTAATAAGGAGGTACACTGGGTCTTCCTATTGGCTCTCCAGTTAAAAATATCAACCAAAATGCAGACTTAGTTTGGTTCAATTTTGGCCCTACTACTTCACTAGTGAGGCTAAAATTTTTCACTAGTTAGCTAATACAGGTCAATACCTATAGTTAACTAGTGAAGCCAAAATGTCTCTCAGTAGTGTTAATAACTAGTGAGCATTTAAACCTTGACCAGTTAACTAGTGAGAGAAAGTGTTTTACTTGTTAACTAGTAAAGGTGTTTAATTAGTTAACAAGTAAGCCCGAACCATCCCCAACTAGTGTAACTAGTGAGCATTTTGGTCTTCACTAGTTCAACTAGTAAAACATTTTGAGGCTCACTAGCTTTAACGAGTTAATTAGTGAACATTTCATTAGTTAACTAGTTGAAGAAAATACGTGTACCTAGTCAACTAGTAAAGTCAAAAGACATTTTTACTAGTTAACTAGTGAGCATTGTGGCTTACACAAGTTCACTAGTGGGGGACACTGATGTCTGATGTGAAGGATATGGAATAATGCTCACGCGGCTTTCCATAAAAACAAGCAGGCTAACCACTTCAGCTGGTTACCAAGGTAACCCGCATACATGACACAGCAGCACAGCTTACCTGCGGTCCAGCGCGCATGTCAGCAAAGTGGAACTGATTATTAGAGAAAATGTTTCTGTGGAACACTTTACCGGATGCCCCCGTGACATTTAGCACATATTAGCTGTAGACGTTATTTAGTAAATCATTTTCCATCATAGACAGTTGCTGTAGTTCAGGCGGGGGCGGCCACCACGCCCTCTCTGTGTGTTTGTTACGTAAGCTCGCACGCACACGGACACATTAGTGCAGCAAACTTCAGTGTGCTCGGTTGTTAGTCGCTGTGTTTTCATCTGAGCCTTGTTGCTGTCAACCTCGTACACTACACCTCCAAGGTAAACTTGTAGCGTTGTATTGTGTGTGTTCCGTGATTTTTCTGTGTGCTTCCTCCTAAATTTGTTTGTCTCACATTAATGGCGTCGACTGAATCCTCAGATGACCTTTCGTTTAAGGCGTCCTCTCTCTCAGTTGTTGGTTTGACAGTGTATTTTCTTCTGTTTTACAGATTTATAAAGCATGTGTTTGATTTAGGGCAAGGGAGCACATGAATGTTATGCATTCATATGCGTATTAATTATTTTAGTAGAAGTCCTTCATTTTTTCCAATGATGAAAACACAAAGAGCTAGGCTAAAATGTAACATTTAAGAGCTATTACTTTCCAAATGAGTCAAAAGCTGATATGTTGACGCAATTTATTTGTATGCACTTTTATTTGGAGTAACCAAAACTAATTCGGTTGTGTGTTTTTTTCCTCTTCCAGTTTTGCCAAGATGGTGGTGCTTTCCAAAGAGTATGGATATGTGGTGTTAACTGGCGTTGCCAGCGTTATCATGGTTGGACATCTGGCCTTTAAAGTTGGTAAAGCCCGCAAGAAGTACAATGTCGAGGTGAGCAGAAGTATGGATGTTCAAATATAAAGCAGAACATAGTCCACCCTTTCTCATTCATACCCACACTCTACGTTTGTTGACATAGTTTCATGCTTGGGCAGTGCCTGTTTTGGCTCATGTGAAGCCCTTTGAATTGCCTATACAAATAAACTTGTCCTGTCTTGCAGTATCCTCAAATGTACAGTGACGACCCAGAAACTGGAAACATTTTCAACTGCATCCAGCGTGCACACCAGAACACGTGAGCTGAATTATGAAAAAAAATACAACTTAAATTTGCACACTTTTCACAATTCATGATTTATAGTAACAATGTTAAAAGAGGTGAAAGTTAACATCCTGTCATCACCTTTCACCAGCCTGGAGATGTACCCCGCCTTTCTTTTCTGCTTGGCGTTTGGTGGCATGCATTGTCCTGTAAGTCATACAACTCCAACATACATGGATAAAAAATGTTTAGCAATAAAGCACACAGTTTGAACTGATCATATAGTAATGTGTTGGGATGTATACTCCTATAAAATCCTGTCTTAAATGAGTGTGTTGTCCTTGCTTGTGTGCCTATGTGGTTACCACAGCGTCTTGCCAGTGGACTTGGAGTCGTATGGATCGTAGGCAGAGAGGTTTACGCACATGGCTACTCTACAGGAGGTAAGAAAATGATGAGTAGCGTGCGTTTCATTTTCATTGTCTGCTTTTGTACCATAAAGCCATGTTCAATTATTAATATTATTGATAATCTCAACCAGATCCTAAAAAAAGAATGCGCGGAGCGTTCGGGAACGTGGCTTTCCTCGGGTTGATGATCACCACAGTCTGCTTCGGTCGCAACCTGCTCGGCTGGACAGGACGTCCCTGGATGGGCCCCTTCCGTCATGCACATGCACATGCAACCTGTTGCTAGTCTTCAGGTGGGCTCACTCAGTCATTCACCTTTACAATCACAGCAGCTCTATATAACCCCTATACATCGCAACAAGTGTGCTAACCTCTGACCGTGTTGTCAAGTGACCTGACCGGTTCTCCACGTAGGAAGTTCCTCATTTAGGCTAATGGATGGGGTGTAGAAACTGGTCCTTGACACTCCCATGTAAGACAAGTCTGTTTGTCTTGATAACTTTTTCACCTGCACCCTGGTTTAGAAATGTTTAGAGACCTTGGCACATAACAGGAATTATCTTCTAGATTTTTGCAACTGACAATTGAATGTGCTTTAAAAAAAATAGGGACATTTCGGAGGGAATTTGCCTTTATATTTTTGATGGACTTTGTTAGAGAATAGCATTATAACATGTTTGTATTTGCTGAAAACGTCAGATTTTGCACATAAATAACTGAAAGTGGTTCGTCAAAAATATTGCCGTTCATTAAAAAAAAACTCCATGATTATGTTTTTTATATATAGTTGTTTGTCATACTGAAAACATGGTATTGACTGGTCATGGTGATGACATTAAATATTACACATTGGTTATGAATTATCTTGTGTTTTTTTTTCTTGGGGGTTGAATGGTTTGTTAGCTATTGGTGTGTGTTTAAGGGAGTGGCTCTGTTTTTACGCTAAGTCATTGTTCAAAGTCCACACTACTTGTCAAAGCCTGTGGATTTATATCTCTGCAGAGCTGTCGGACTCGAAGGCAACAGTCGTCACACAGGTTACAATGACACAGCATAATGCTTAACCGCTCACCCACATGCTGCAACTGTCTGATTCTACTGCACTTTGCACACACTCAAAGAAATGTACGCATCTCATTTACAAATCACCTTTCCAGTAATTCTGTAGTAAAGTAATTCTGACCTCAATTTTAAAAAAGTACAATTTATATGTATGTAATTTAATAAAACTGACAAGAGATTTATCTAACTAAAGCTAATAGAACTGAAATAATTGACAAATTATGGTGAAATTATTTCAATTGGCAAGAAAAAGTGTAATTTGAACAAAAAACATTTAAATACACACTAAATGAACAGTAATTACATAAATTGTATCACTGTAAATATATATAGGCTGTAGTTTAAGAAACGTCTTATCTATTAATCTCAATTTATGGATAACAATTTCTTACCTAACAGTTTGTTAGAAACACTCAATTAGATGGAATTTTGTATGCAATTAAAAAAATAAACTCTGTGCATCCTGAAAGGACATCATGCAAAGATCAGCATTCTCTATGTTACTAACTAATTCATCCCACCTTATTTATATTTAAATACCCCCCAAAAAACCTAGTTCCCATTCCCAATTAAGGAATGATATCCCTCCTATATCCCTTTAAGCATACACAACAATATTATGACTTATGTTTTATTATCAAAAAGGAAATCTTGATATCAATAAATTCTTACAGTCCACATTTCAATGACATAATATCATACATCACTGTTGGCACTTTAACAGTAAAGTAATTCAGAACACACTAGGCAAAAACTGAGAAACAACAGCTTAGTTCCAGCATGATACTCCAGCTACTACAGATACAGGTAACAACAATCTAACCCCACGCCTCTTCTCACTGTCTCCACTTAAAGCATCTGAACAAATACCTTGTGCAGAAACAAATACATTCTTTATAAATATGTATTTTACAGCACGTTAAACAATAATAGTGTCTTTACCTTTACAATTTGCTCATATTAGAGTTTATTTAGTTTAGCTCTTCTGAGTGTGCACTGGTGGATCAATCATATATCATCGTAAACAGAATAACCAAATTCAAGTTTTGTACAGCAGTATCAGACCATGGTGATGGAAGTTTCATAACACTGGTAACTGCACATTAAAGGCTGCAACAATTAATATTAATATAACTAGAGATAATACATTTGAAAGAATTTATTGATGAGTTGCTTTTACTACGAGATATATTCTGTCTGTTTTTCCAAACATATGGCTTTTGAAATGTAAAATTACTTTAGATTTTTGTGTAGACCTCAGCTTTAAGACAACACACACAACCTGGCAATTTGGTTTGAAAGTGCACTTTGTTAATATTTGGTCACCTAAGTGATTATATTTCATATTTCTTAATCATTTGAGCCATGTCAGCAACTTTCCTATGTATCTATCACTCTCTTATTTCTCGCTGGTTAACCTGAGGTTGTCTATTATTTACATCAGAGGACTTCATGCAGCCTTGATCCACATTACCTCAGATGTCCCCTAGGGGGCACTGCGACCATTTGTGCCACATTAAAGTGCTGTGCATACATGGGGAGTCAGTCAGGGGTGCAGAGGCACTATTAACTCAAACACATAGTTTCCACTAGACTGAAGATCTCCAGAAATTTAAAGGGAATGTGGAGAAAAGTACTTCTAAACATTTTTATTTCATCACTGACCCAAAACTCGTCTGCAGAGATGCAGGTGCATCCAGGAAAAGGCTTTTCTCAGACCCACGCTGCTTTTCCTTTGGTGTCTGCTTTGCTTCTGTTTGCTTGAGCAGTGGAAGTGACTGAAAGGATGCTTCCATCAGTAGGTGTATCTGGAGAGGGGTGTGTCCTCCATCAAATCATCCTGGAGGAGATTATTAAAAAAAAGAAGATCTAGATTAGTACAGTTGTTGAGAATGAGTTTGCAGAGATCAGAAGGCTTATATGCTCAGTTTGAAACATTTTTGCGGTCTCAGTAGTATTCCCGGGACAAGTAAAGTGAACCTTATGTGTAAAAAAACAACAACATCTATGTATGTATCCTACCATGGGTAGATCCTGCAGCCGATGGAATTCTGGGTGGTTTGTCCGCTGGCGGAACTTGAGGAAGAGGACGACAAATACGATAGCAGTGGTGACAATGAACACTGACAGCAGGCCGGCCAGCAGGGGGTCGAGAGGGGAGCTGGAGCGGGTCCCCTTGAGGTCTATATGACACATAAATGGACAAAAATAATATACGTTTTATAAATAAAGTCAGAAAGTAAAGCTTATTTCTGAGACTTTAAATAATTCCCTCAGTTTACCTTCATCTCCGACATTAAGCTCAGATGCGACCTCCCGGTGCGTCGGCCCGGCAGGAGCCCGACCCTGAGCTGAGGTCAGAGGGTGTCCTGTGGTTGTCGGCTGTGTGGCGGCTGGTGATTCAGACTGTGACTGGATGGTGGAGGCGTGGGCTGTGGAGCTTGTATCCTGCACTGTGTGGGCTGGCTGAGATGAAAAGGTGGTGAGGGGATCTGTGGTCATAATGGCTCTGCCATCAGAGGCTGAGATGTGCTGTGGAGGGGTGGTGCTCTGTACAGTCGGCGCAGATAAAAGCCCGTCTGCAGCAGCTGAGAGTGGGGATGTGAAGGCAGGGTTGTATTAGTTCAAAACAGTACCGAGAATTCTTCAAAGGAAGCAAACCGTATCCACAGAGTCAAATCCACACCAGCCTGCTCATAGGAAAGGATCCCTCCCAATGACATTAAAGCTTATTATGTTTATGCTGTCAGGCCCCATCTATTCTAAGCCAATGCCAAGAAACCTTGTTAAAAACAGAGCCAGCACAATGTTAATGATCTGTTTCACACGCTGTTTGTATTTTCATGCATCACATAATGGCATAATAATGGTGGTGGTGGATTTCACACTTTGTTCACTACTGTATCTTTCCAGTTTTTTCTCAGTGGCTGATCCAGATAAACAGCAGATATTGTAACATGTCCTCATGCCTAAATAACTGAACAGGTCGTCTGCCAATGACTTTCTAAACAACATTTATGACTGTTTTATTTTACATTGTTAAATTGAGTAAAAGTTGTTATGGTTGTGGCAAAACCAGTGGTTAAAATAACTCAGCCTTGTCTTGTCAGCACCAAAAAGAGGCTGCTTACATCCCCATACAGGTAGAGATGGAAACAGCTTCTAATCACATCAGCAATATATACATTAAAGGATTGTGGTGTTTTCTGATTTAACACTAACAAATCTAAAACTAGATCTAGTAAGTCGACAGACAATCTGTCAGCAACAATTTTGTTAATCAATTCATTGTTTGGAGTTGGAGTTTATAGCTGCAATTGTTAATTTCAAGCCTTCTTATAACTCATTTGTATAACTGATAACAAAGGGGTAGGGTACTAATACAGTATGATTGACAGGTGGCTACCACAGTGCACAGTGAACTTTTACCCTTTCATAGTGTTCACTTGACCAAAGTGAACTGTAACATTTTGGTAGTTTGTGCTAGCATAATGTGTTGACATAGCATCATTCCAGCTTCAAATTCTGTGTATATATTTGTTGCCAAAAAACAATATAGTGACAGCTAAAAACCCAGATGACGATTGCCAAAATGCCAAAACCGAAGTCCACTGACTAATGGGGAACGTCACAGTGATTTTACTTGAGGATTTTACAGGATGAAAAATGTTTTTAACATTAAAGCATGTCAACATGTTCTATTAGAAACCTAAAATACAAGTAGGAACCTGGAAATGAGGATAATGTCCCTTTGAGATAAACACACTAGGTTCACTGCCTTTTCCCTCTTTCAGCACCAGAATATTTTTACTCTGCTTTAAGCACGTGTCTGTTTACATCATGTCTGACAGCTCACACTGACAGCTGGGGAGGGGGCTGTGAACGTGGTGTGTTCAAGGAACTTTGTATGCTGTGTAACTACGAGTCAGACTACTGTTGACATGTAGGATAGAATGAAGGGCCTGGCAGATATTAGTGCTGTAGTGGGCTGTCTTGTTTATAAGTGGAGAGACGTATTCTACATATGTGATGTAAGAAAGTCAGACGGCAGCTTTTGCCAAGTGACGACCTACACATCACAGCACGGTGACGACAGCAGATAAAAGGAGGCAGGGTGTGATGTGGATGGCGTTATGTCATATTGTTTGTTTTTCTGAGCTGCTCAAAGAGGCAACAAGCATCAGCAGAGAGTTCTATATTTATCTGGTCTATAAAAGGGAATCTCTTCGATGAGGTTGCGACACACATTCCCAGTCTCGGTGTAGTCATGTGGGGGTCAGGGGACCAATATGTTCCTGGAACGCTGCTGGCAGTGGAGCTGAGTCTGAGGAAGGGAGTCTGTGTTTGCAAACAGGCTGTTTTTAATGTGTGGCGTGTTGTATTTTAAGAATCTGGACAAAGTAAACTGGACTGGAAAATTATAGATGCACAATTATAGATTTAAGGATGAAATGATGACCATAATTTCTATGTCTCTTAGTGAACAGCCTATGCTTTTAAAAAAAGGAGCATATAAATAGTGCATGCAGGTTTGTCTTGGTTACCTGAAGGTGAAGGAGCATCAGGGAGAGTGGGCATGAGAGCAGGTACATCCATGTGTTGAGATGTAGGCACGGCGGAGGTCAACAAGTGTGTTTTATATTCTGCGTTGGTTGCAGTCTCTGAATGGATGGTTGCTTTGGTCTTGGTAATGGTAGTGGTTTCAGTTGAGGTTTCATTCCCGCCTGCAGGGTTATATGTCCGCTGTGAGACCTCATTCCCAGGATTCTCTGTCAGGACAGGAGAGGCCGAGGCTCCACTTGGGATGGCAGTCGGAGTGAGAACAGGAGGCAAAGCACTGCTCTGACCTGTGAAATAAGAGATAAATCATACTAAAGGCAGGCTAATAATTGTTTTGGCTATAATATTGTGTCTAAAGCATAAAGTAAAATATTCAAATGTCTTGTGTTGGCTGACAAACAGTCCAAAAGCAAAAATATTCAGTTTACTAATAAAATGTGAACATCATTCACACTGGAACTGAGAATTTTTACATTTTAATATAATTTTAAAACATTAATTGCTTTTTCAGTGACAGCTGCAGATTATTTTTCATTCTGCTTCTTAATTAGTCTACTCAGTGAAGCTCTTAAACCCAAAGATATTCTGTTTGCTTTCACAAAGTCTGGGAAAATCAACCAACTGTCATATTGGAGAAACTTTATTTTTTTATTTTTTTGCTTGCAAACTTATCCAATCAACCATAACCAAAGTAGTTGATCCAAAGAAGCATTTTGAGAAAAAAAACTGAATTAATGAGAAAATTTCCTCAGAATTGAAAAAACCCAGAAAGAATTCTGCTGATTTATTCTGAAATAACAAAATAATTACTTTTCATGAAAAAATATCAGCTATATTTTCTCAAACAAACAAGATAATTGCTTTCATGGGGAGAAAATCTGCTTTGTTTTTCTATATAATTGAGATGATTATATAGGAATTCTTGTGCAGAAAGTGCTATTGTTTTCTTGAATAAATTAGATAACTATTGGATGTATTCAGAAAACAGAGCAGATTTTCTTAGAATTCTGAGATAATCTTATCAAATCAGAAAGAGAGGAAATTATTTTTTTACTTTCAGGTGAATGTATATCATTCTGTACTGACAAATTGTGTTATAACTAATCAGGAAATACATTACAGTCTTCCAGTGTTAAGCAATTTTAATTCTAAACTATGTGGACTGATAGCAGTTTTGAGTGTTGCTCAATGAGAATAAATATGAAAATCAGGCACAATAAAGATTTGAAATAAAGTATGCAATATGAGACTAGTGGACACAAATCAGAATAAAAATATTATTCATAGCATATAGTAAAATAAACGCTCTTATTGAAAAAAGGATATAAAATGATCTGACTGCATGAAGTTAATAAAAAAAAACGAATCTACTAATGAAATGCAGCCAGCAGCCTGCAGCCCTGTGTGAACTTTCTATAAGCTCAACAGACTGTGAGAGCATCATGTGAGGAATCGATAACGGGTCCAAGTCGCGTCAGCAGGATGTCAAGTCGGTCCACATCAAACACAAAGACTCGCACACACCGGGGATGACACCTTACCTCCAGTCTGCGATGAACCGGTAAGCACCACCAACACGCAAAACGCCAATTTCATCTCAAATCTCATCTCCATCGCGGCCTTCTGCTGCAGATCACTATATAAAAACGGAGCACGGCGGGCTCTCCACAGCGGCTCTGCTTCTCAGCTCTGAGGTTGTTTGCGTTACGTGATTTGACAGGGCACATCATCGGCGCTAAAAATATCCTGAGGGAGTCGGGCAGAAGAGGAGCAGGGGTGGGGCTGCGCGGCCGGCTGCATGCGGGGCGGCGGCGGGAGCAGGAAACACCGCACGCGCTTTATTCTCAACAGCAACAACGCGTCACCGATCTCACTGCACATTCACGTTTCACTCTCCAGCTCATTGTTTTCCCTGTCAGTGTCACTCATCTCTGCATGTATTCCTCCGACATGCATCAGTTTGCATCCAATCAGGTGTCAGTGCGTCAGCGGCGCAGTCGTCTGCGTCAGGAGCGCCTGTTGTAGCGCGCGCGAATTTTTACTATATTTATGATTATTGTAGTTTATGCTTTGTTGTTTGACATTAAACGGTGACAGGCGCAGAGCTGTCAGTGTGTAGTGGCGGTAATGTGACACAACAACTTTTCAGAGGTCAGTGTGTCGTCATGCCTGAGCGCACTGCCCACATGTGTACTGTATGGACAGCTGAATGACCCGCTGCGTCCTCTGGCAGCGTGCTTTGACACACTTTAGAGGACAGTCTCTCCTCGTTTTAATCACTTCTTCTTCTTCTTTTTGTTGCCGTTCAGGCTTTAATTTTTGAGGGATTTCCACCGACAGCAGGGAGACACCTTCACGTTGCGCCAGATGGATCCTCCAGCCAATCCGGGAGAGAGCCCGGAGGAGTTGGAGTTAACGGTGGAGAATGTGGAGTCGGTAAGTTACTTGTCAATAAGCTGTTTTCTGAACTGTGCCCACCACAGGTGGAGTTTCTGTAGCACCATTCAGCACACGAATTTGAATAAATAGGCCTATACATGTCAAAAAAAGTATCCCATCAGAACCAGCTCATGTTTATATATGTTTTATTTGATACAATGAATAAAGTTATAGTCAAATAACAACAGTTTGGTCAATTAAAAACGGTTCTTTGTTAATTGTAGTTCAACATAGGGAGATTAGACACACTGGACATTTTGTAACATGATACCAGCTATAAGCATATGCTGTCCTAATAATAACTAGCACCATGTGCCTTGGATTAGTTGCCATGACAACACATTTTCTTTTACTCTGTTCAAACAAATGGACATGACTATTAATGCTTACTGTAAATGCAGCTCAGCCTTATTGTCATTACTGTACCTGCTCAGTCAGGCAATATGAACATATTGATGGTTTTTATGATTATGATTTTATCCACTGATAGCATCATCAGTACTTACCTGTTGTTTATGAATTAAGTGTTTCTTCTCTCCTCCTGCAGGCTCTCTACCAGCTGTACTTTGACCCGGACATGGAGCGTAAGAATGTGGCCCAGAAGTGGCTGACCCAGGCCCAGGCCTCTGCACAGGCCTGGCAGTTCTGCTGGGCTCTGCTTGGTCCGGACAAGGTTCGTTGTTGTTCTTCCACCTAGACATCACTACGACTGCATAGTCTGTACTCTACAAGAACATCCTGCAGCATCAAGCAGTTAAGAAAGGCTGGTTGGGTGTCAGTGCTGATTAGAGCTGCAAAGTGGAAATGTTTAGTATATGTAGACAGCAGCTGTTTAATTTCTATAGATGGGTCACTGAATGGGCTGTCACTGAATCTGTCAAGTGGCAGGGCCCTACAGCCTTCACCTACAGAAATGTTACTCAAAGAGACACATACCGGCCAAATAAAACATAAAACAACAACAAATGAGACAGAAAAGACTACAGAGAGACAAAAACAAACTACAAAGAGACACAAAAGTCTATAAAGAGACATAAATCAACTGCAAAGACAACCAAATCAACTACAAAGAGACACAAAACAAACTACAAGAGATACAAAATAACTACAGAGAGTCACAAAACAAACTACAAAGGGACACAAAAAGACTACAAAGACACCAAAACAACAAGATACGAAAGACAGCCAAAAAAGACACAAAAAGACTTACATTGACTATAGAAGGAGCAAAAACCGTGGAAAAAAAGACCAAAACAATTACAAAGTGACACAAATGACCCTACAGATAATGCATTAACACGACAAAGACACACAAAACAGCAACAAAAAGAGGCTAAACAACTATATGTAGTCTGTGTGTCTTGCTCCTATATAGGAGAGGTGATTGGGACTTTTTCATATCTGTGCTCAGGGGTCCATTGTCCTCTAACCCACTCATGGTTACAGTACCTCCATAATGTGTCCTTGCAGCTCCCAGAGGTTCAGTTTTTTGGTGCCAGCACCCTCCACACCAAGATCTCCCATCACTGGAGCGACCTCCCCACAGACCAGCACGAGAGCCTGAGGATGCAGCTCTTCTCCCACATCCTACACTTCTCCTCTGGGCCCAAAATGGTGCTAACCAGGCTGTGTGTCGCCCTGGCCTCTATGGCTCTTAACTTAATCCCACAGGCCTGGTCCCATCCAGTGGCAGACATGGTGAGGGCCTTCCAGCCGCAGAAGCCTGTCTCTGAGGGCGGCTCTGGCGCAGAGGCCTCCCAGGACCCTCACACGCACTGCCTCGCCCTGCTGGAGCTCCTCACCGTACTTCCAGAGGAGTTCCAGAGCGGCCGGCTGGCTCAAGCCCGCCGTGCTCAGCTGAGGGAGGCCCTGGCTGGGGAATGGGCGGTGGTGTGTCCTCTGCTGCGTCAGCTGCTCCAAAGCCAGGACTCCTCGAACGTGGTGAAGGAGAAGGTGCTCCGCTGCCTGTCCAGCTGGGTGGGACTGGACGTGCCGTTAGGGGAGAGCCATGAACTGGTCCAGGACTGTTTCACTGCACTGTCCAACCCGGAGCTGTTTGACACGGCTGTGGAGACGATAGTCAATGCAATCTCACAACCCGACAGCCAGAGGTGAGGAAAGTCATAAAATGATTCAGGTCACGTTCAATTTCCAGGTATGTGAGTCCCAACACGTGTGTGCAGGTACATTGATGCTCTGGTGAACCTGATGCCTCTGGTGCTGGGACTCCATGACCAGCTGAAGGCAGCGGCTCAGGACGGGGACATGGAAACCTCACACGGCATCTGTCGTATTGCTGTTGCTATAGGTGAAACACACTCCAGGTACACACATATCCACACACACACTCCACCAAGCTATAACCCAGCTTCAGTAAACTGCTTTTATTTCTTAATTTGGATCCATGTGTTTGTGTATGACAGGGTTTTGTTGGAACAGGTGGAGCACTGGCAAGAGTATCTGGCTTTGGTTAACATGATTCTTTTCTGTACCGGCATCCCCGGGCACTACCCGGTCAGTGAGACCACCAGCTCCCTAACACTCACCTTCTGGTACACTCTGCAGGTAAAATGAATGAATGAATGAATGAATGAATGAGATAATTTTTGAGAACATTTTTTTGCACATTAAATGCCTCTTCTGTTGTCTTAACATAGTTACTTGTGTAAGCATAACAAGTGAAAGCTTCGTCATACTGTCTACCAAAGGCTTCTTTTGTGTGTTTTCTTGCATGTTCAGGATGACATCTTGTCATTTGAGGAGGAGAAGCAGGCAGTTTACCTGCAGGTCTACAGGCCGGTTTACTTCCAGCTGGTGGACGTGCTGCTACATAAATCCCACTATCCCTCTCAGGAGGAGTACGCCTCCTGGTCCTCTGACGATAAGGAACAGTTCAGGATTTACAGGTTGGACACAAGGCTAAGGGAGCCGACATGGGACTTTATTCAAATGTATCATGATACTTGAAACTGTAAATGTAATTCCACAATAACATTGACATTTTTCATATTTATATGTTTGATTATGAGAAAAATCTGAATTGAAAATGAAGCCATGCATCCAATCCAAACTATCTTTATTTTCATATACCAGTATGGGAGTTCTATGGAAATATTAAAATAAAAATGGAGCTGTTTGACATTTAACTGTACAAGTTAAACAGTGGACAATATTACAATTTTAAGAAAAAATGCAAGACCTTTCATTTTCAACTTGTTAGAAAATGTACTTACATATTGCTTGCATGAATAGAAAAAGCTTTATATTGCGTTTTAATTTTCACATTTTTCAACATTTGATTATAGCCCACTGTTCATTCAAGATAATGTTGGCAATTAAATAACTAACATTGTAATTCCCATATAAGTATGTTGAAAATGAAAATGCAAATTGGATGATTGCACCTCAATAACTCATACGTATATGGAAAATCATAATGCTTTTGTGGCATTACATTCTCAAATTCATCATTTTTATACAGTCCCCTATGGTCTTCCATAGAAAACCAATGGAGGTTTTTAAGGTGCTTTGATTTATTTGATATGATCCATTGGTCCGAAAGTACATTTCTGTACTAGGTTTCATGGCAGTCCATCAGTAGTTGTTGAGAGATTTCTGCTAGCTTTGCTAAAAACGGTTGCTATACATTATCTCCAACTATGTTTCTTTTGCATTTCAGAGTGGATATTTCCGACACTCTGATGTACGTGTATGAGATGCTGGGAGCAGAGCTGCTCAGTAACCTCTATGACAGGCTGGGCAGACAGCTGATGGACCCCCAGCAGTCAGCAGTTTGGCAGGTAATGTTATTAATCACTCACTCCCATTATTCCACGTACAGCTACGAGGCTAGCACCATATTTCATAAAGCAAGCATTTTGTTTTTTTAGATAATATTTTTTGCATTGCTGCCCTACTGTTTGTAACTCTGTGTATCTAACATATGGATTACCATTCAAGTCAATACTAAACAAATACATGAAGATGTCTATGAAATCAATCAATAAATAAATATGGCTACAAAATAGGCTGTGAATGAAATTAGGAAATAAATAAGGAAATAAACAAATGTTAACATAAAAATATTAATAAGTCAACATAGTTAAATAAATAAATAGCTTTTTCCAACACCTACTTTTATTTATTTCAGGTGAATTTTATTTCACAACTTCATTACAAGTTCATTACTTTTCAAAACTCCCTTGAAATAAATACATAAATAAATGTAAAATTATTGAATAAAGTCCACCTGAAATCAATATATATGTGTATTTATTTATTGAACTATGTCAACTCATCCATACATTTATATTATATTATATTATAGTTACATGTACTTATCTATATTTGTTGCCTGATTTATTCATTCAATCATTTATTCCACAGGTGTATTTATTAATGCTTCATGTACGTATTTATTTAGCATTGACTTAAATGGGATTCCATAAGATCACACTTTGTTTTATGTCCCCTTCAGGACACAGAGGCCCTGTTGTTTGGCTTCCAGTCCATAGCTGAGACGATAGACGTGAACTACTCCGACGTTATCCCGGGTCTCATTGGTCTCATCCCCAGAATCAACATCAGCAATGTTATGCTAGCTGACACCGTCATGTACACTATAGGTACAGAACCACACCGCTTTTTAACTTGTTTAATGTTCACAACCAGGATTATTTATGGCCATAAATGTACATTTTTGTGTTCTGATCTACCATTTCCATGATTTCCATGATATGTACCTCCTCACTGAATGTCCCGTGCTGGTCAGGTTCCCTGGCTGAGTGGCTGGCCGATCACCCCGTGATGTTAGGTGGCATATTACCCATGGTGCTGCAGGGCCTTTTGAAGGCAGAGCTGTCTGTGTCCAGTGTGTCCACCCTGAAGAGGATCTGCAGGGAGTGTAGGCATGACCTCGGCCCCTACGCTCAGGACATCCTGACCATGTCACAGGTCCAACACACGTCTTCATTTTACCATCAGTGTGATTTCTGTCTCTGTATTAACACTTGTGTTCCTCTGCAGGATGTACTGCTGAAAGAAATCCATAAGGTGAGTAAACCGCCTTCAACATGTACCAGCTCTTTCAGATTCTGTAAGCACCACTCTCCTCTCTGAGGACATCATGTATGATGTGTGCTGTGTGTGTTTCTGTGTGTCTGTGTGCAGAGCAGCCAGTGCATGTGGTTGATGCAGGCGCTGGGTTTCCTGCTGTCCGCCCTGCCGGTAGAGGAGATTCTGTGCAGACTTCACTCTCTCATCACCCCCCACGTGCAGCAGCTGGACACACTGGCCCAGCAGGAGGTACGTCCATACACACTGCTGCAGGAAATCACAAATAATAGCAGCAGTAGAGGTGGTTGTGCCTATATACAAACTGAATGTACTCTTTATTATTTATGTGCTAAATTTAAGTGCAAAATATGTTATTTTTTTACTGCACAACTTTACCGTATGTTATTCCTCTAGTAGTAAGTCATTTACCGTTCTTGCTTGTACTTTTAAGCAGTACTACTTTATTTGTAAGTCACAAACAGTTTGCTTTCTAAAAATACTATCTTTTCTATATAATATTACAGTACTATAGTAGTCTAGTGTATACTTATAATCAGTACCACATGAGTTAGCAGTAAGTGCACATTAATTTCACATCACATTTTCAAATTATTACTAAAATAAGGCTTCTATCAGGTAAAATATTAGTGCACTCTAATTTCGTGGGATTATGTCAACTACAAGTCTACACATCACGACATTCCAAGTTGTGTCCCCTTACAGCCGGATCCCACCAACAAACAGTCTATTATCCACATCCTGGGGATGCTCTCCAGTCTCTTCACCACTCTGGACATCAACAGACAAGCGGACAGCGTAGAGGGAGCATCAAGCCCCAGAGTCACTCCCTTACAGAGCACACCAAATCCAGTAAGTTTAGCCAAAGAAACCTTACAACACATTTAGGTATTCTGAGTTGAACCGAACACACAAACTAAATGTATGAAATATATTCTCCAATTTTGCCTTTAGGTCGTTGTTGTGCTCCAGCAAGTGTTCACGTTGATCCAAACCATCCTCAGCAAGTGGCTGGATGACTCAGAGGTAGTGGAGGTAGGAGGTTTTTTACTGCTTGCATAAATATGTGTGTGTATGAAATTGTGTGTGTGTTACTGTGCATGTATGATGTATGTGTTTGTGTCTACTGACTCACAGCGCTCTCCCTTCCCTCTGCAGGCGGTGTGCGGGGTGTTTGATAAGTCAGTCCGTACCCTCCTACATGATTTCGGGCCCATGGTGTCTCAGCTGAGTGAGATGCTGGGGCAGATCTACAGCGCCTTCCCACAAGCCTCAGCTCTGGATCTGGCCCGGCAGGTACGCCCCCACAGATCAGGGCGTGAATGAAAGCGTTATCCCTCAAAAATATCATTCAGACTCTCAACATGCTCTTTCTTTAGATGGTTCACATATTTGCTGGAGAGGAACAACACATTTCTAACATCAAAAACCTTATCGAGCTGTTGACTTCTGCCACACTTACTATATTCCATCAAGGTAATGAATACCTGCAATTTATTTTATGTACTTTTAGACATGTGTTTGTCTGGTCTCTCCGTGGCTCTTTTAGGTTGTTTTGTGCCACTTTATAATTGTTTTGATCTCTTTGTAGTTATTTTTTGTGTTGGTTCTTTTCCCTGGTGTTGTTTTACCCAATTTTGAATCAATTTGTATCTCTCTTTATGGTCACTTTGTGTGTTTTGTGTTTCCTTTTAGTTGCTTTGTGTGTTTTTGAGGTCCTTTTGTGTCTCGTTGTGGTTGTTTTGTGTTTCTTTTTGTCTCATGGTTGTAGTTTTGGGTTTCTTTTTAGTTGCTTTGTGTCTCTTTGAAGTCCTTTTGTGTCTTGTTGTGGTTGTTTTGTGTTTCTTTTTAGTTGCTTTGTGTCTCTTTGAAGTCCTTTTGTGTCTTGTTGTTGTTGTTTTGTTTTCTTTGTAGTTGCTTTATGTCTCATTGTGGTTGTTTTGTGTTTCTTTGTAGCTGTTTGCCATACCGTTGTAGTCATTTTGGTCTCCTTTAGCCCCTTTTGTCTCTTTGAAGTCCTTTTATCTTTCTTTGTGGTCATTTTTAGTCTCTTCTTACTTGCGTGTCTATTTGAGTGACATTTTGAAGTGAAGGCCAGGTGCCCTGACACTTTGGGTCCCTGGGCCGGAGCCCAGTCAGTAATCCATAATTTCATCCTCATCTTATATGTATTTCATAGGTCCACGGGATCACCCTGATATAGCAGAGTCATTTATGCACCTTCATGCTCAGGTGGGCTGAATATTTTTCTTTATTGTTATGTGCACATGCAGCACACAGAAAACTTTGTCTCATCACGTTGCGTTCGTTTAGATTCTTAAAAGGAAGCCTGATTTGTACCTGTCAGACCAGCTGGATGTTAAAGGGCTGTTTTACTGTGGTGAGTATCAGTTCATACTGCATACAGTTCATTCTCACAGATATGATGCAATATCTAATACAGGAAATTATTTTTAATCTCATTGTATTGTGAAGCATGATTTAAAGATAACATTGTATTGCTATGTTTCTTTTCCATTTAAACAAACATAATGTTACGTTGTAAAGATACAGAAATAAAACACTAAAATAAACAAGATAAATTAAGATAAATAAATGAAGGAAAACAATAACCAAAATATTTATTAATGAATTAATTTATCAAAAGATATAATACTTGTATATCACCTGTAAGATGTTCATGTCTACATATGGCTGATTTATTTAAAGATCAATACATAAATCATAAACTGATAATATTATATGGGATAATTTGACCATATTTACCAGTTTGATTCAATGCAGTCTCTTTTCAAAGTTAATTTGTACAAAATCAAGGCACTGCCTTTCTGATGTTTTTGTTTTGTTTGCTCTGGAAATGATAATCTTGAAATTCTGCCACTTTTGCAACTCTGAAGTATTCATTAAAATAATATTTTTATGGTCTGTTTTCTCCAGGGATTCTATCACTGAAGTTCCCAGAGACGCCCACAGTAAAAGCTGCAGCTGTATTCTTTGTAAGTAAAGGCAGAATGTCTTTTTTTTCAATCTTATTCTAACTCATCAGCTCACAGGTTGTGATTTCTGCCCCGTCTCTGGCAGACAGAGCTGCTGCCTCGCTGTAAAGACATGCCCTCGCTGGGTGACGTGTTGCAGAGGGATGGAAAGCTTCTGACAGAGACGATACTCCAGGTGAGCCACTCATTAGACACAACGACTCATGGAAATATTCATCATAAGAGCCCTGTGTACTCTGATTTAGTCTCATTTCAAACTGACACTAAACTGTCTTTTAACTAACGCACACTGCATGTTTTTATTTGTGTCTCAGGCGGTTGGAGGCGAGTCACCTCGCAGTCTGACGGAGCATTTCTCTGAAGTGTTGCTGAGTCTGAACAGACACTGTCCCGCTCTGCTGTCCCAGTGGCTCAAAGAAACACTGCAGACGCCCGGATTCCCCTCCGCCCAGGTCTCCACTGAGCAGAAACACACCTTCAGCCAGCAGCTTCTGAGGTAATAACACACCACTGATGAATGAACTGCTGATGGGCCAGGGTGTCCTGGGAAATATAAAGTAGCATGCTTCAACAAAAACCATTGACTTCTTTTTGTTCCTCTTCCAGGGAGCAAAGCAACAAGCGGCGCGTTAAGGAGATCGTGAAGGAGTTTTCTCTGCTGTGCCGCGGCCTGCAGGGGTCAGGATACTCTGATTACTAGACTGAGCGGGTAGCACTCTGAGTTCAACACAAAGCTACAAAAAAAAATCTGTTTTAGTGATAAATGATGCCAAGTAGGACTGTGACACTGGATGCTTGCACTGAACCAAAGCAAAAACACAGATTAATGGACTGTTATTCAGATGAGTGAACCTGTGTGACATGTTTTTAATACAAAACCTTTGTAAGTACCCGAGCAGGATAAAAAGTGTCACTTTACTGTTTACTTCTCCCCAGGCCTGGATCCAAACCTCCATCTGACAAACTGACACCAATAAACAGTTCATATTTGCAGCTGCATGAGCAACTGAGTGTGTGATTTATGATTTATTGTTTGTTTTCTCTTGTATACTGCTTGATCATATTCACACATTATCAAAATATAGAAACCCCCCCCACACATGAGATCCAGGCTTCCTCTTCTCTCTGTTACAAAGGAGAGCCTTTTAAAAATGTGACGTCGTTACATTATATAGCTTATAACTCTTGTACATGTATACTTCTGCTAATATATAATAAAAACAATTTCACTTCCACAACAGAAAAAGATAACAAGACTTTTTAAAGCAGACAACATGTCCTGACAATAGACTGCTTGTTTGTTTGTTTGTTTGTTTAATCAGTGGCGTCACTGTGAGGGATGGCAGTTGTTGTTGGAAGTTGGGACTGCATCCTCTGTAGAAAAGGTGGATGTGAGGACGAGTGTCGTAGTGGTGGTCGGTGCACTGAGATGAGAAGGTTCTACTAGTCTGTGAGTGTCATGGTGACTCTGTGCAGCTCGACCACAGATCAGGAGGCTCCTCCTGGAAGCAGCCCTGAGCCGGCTGCCCACTATCGTATTCTGGTGAAGAGGTTCAGCACTGACTTTGATTCCTGGGAAGGGAAAGAAATTAAACCGTGTCAAAATATGGAAAGGAGAAGGTTAATTTCCAGGAATTTTACAAAACTTTTTTTCTGAAACCCTGAGAGGCAAGTGAGAAAACTAAATCCTGGTGATCCATTTTCATTAAATGGATCACAGTCTTTTTGCCTCTCAGGGCTTCTGTACTTTCAAGACCTTGTTTGGTGGATTAATTGAACTCAAATTAAGACAATATCCAGGCTGTGCCATGTCTTTAAGATTTTGTCAAATCAGCTTTCTAATTGTTGTTTCATATTTACAAAAACCCTTTAATATTTCCACAGAGCTGAAGAAATCACTCAGTAACTTCAAACAACAGACATCTAACCTGTGTAAAACAGTTATCTGACTCTCTAACTGATAAACAAAGTGTACCTTGGTGCAGCGTGTCTTACTAAAGACGTTCCAGAATCGTAGTGTTTCATCCCCAGCTCCTGTAACGATGGCCTCCCCATCAGGTGACACGGCCTGAGAACGGAGAGCAAATGTTTGAGTCAAATTCCTTCTGTCCACATACTGTACTCCACAATAACGCTGATTGTTATTCAGATTCCATGATGGACCGAAAAAAACATGCGGTCTTACCAGGTACAACACTCTGTATGAGTGTCCTGTCAGCTTGGCCACCTGCGTCAGTGACGGATACTTCCACACCAGGATCTGGTTCTGAGAGTAGCCGTGAGTGCTCACCTGTAAACAAAACAACAGCTAAAAATACAATCCTTCACAATGTCTACTTAGTCCGCTGCGCTGCTGTATTGTATTATATAGTCTCAGAATTATTAAATCCAATCCAACTGATACTGTACCAACAACATTAAACAGTGAGGTTCACATACATAGTTTTCTATTGCAAAAATACTGCATGGAATTAGACAAAAATTCAATCAAAATGTAAAAAAAATTGCTAGAAACTGTCCTATTTTTTTTGTTTTCTGTTATTACATGACGTGTTTGAATTCTGAATTTTGATTGGCCAACCATGGCACTCTGTAGTCTGCTATTATAAGCATAATAATGCCCAACAAAGTGTCCATAATCAGGAATTAATGGACTATGCCATTATGTGCATCGGATTGCAGAGGTTATATCTCCAGGGTGGAGTATACTTTCTTGACTGTGTGTGTGTGTGTGTGGTCTCACCAGTTCGTTGGCGTGTTTGGACCATGCCAGGTTGCAGACCTGGGAGCCGGTGTCTGTGCTCTGCAGTGCCTGACCCGTCAGGGTGTTCCAGAAGCGCAGGCAGCGGTCGGCAGTGCCGCCCCCCGATGCCAGCAGCCCGTGTTGGTGTGGGGACCAGGCGATGGCCTTCACTGCTGCCAGGTGGTCACTGTACTGCTGCACAGGGAGGAGGCTGGAGCTGTTCCACACCAGCAGCTGGTCACAAGACAACAAAGAATGAGATCTTGAAGCTTTAGACGATCATTCACACAAAAAGGTTATGCTTTAAACTTTCTCACCTTGTTGTCGTTGCCTCCGGACGCGAGGTGCTGGTGGTCAGGGGACCATTTGAGACCGCACACTTCTTGTCTGTGACCTTGCAGCCTCCTCTCAGCTGAAGGGGGGGTTCTGACGTCCCGCTGTAGGATCACTCGGTCCCGACTCCCTGACGACAGCTGCTCTCCATTCCACGCCAAGGCACCTTGAGCAAAAAGGGAGGGAGGGAATGACTCAGATTTCACTGTGGCTTTCAGGAATCCATCTGCTGTTTCTTATATGATAAGAACACATTTGGTGGTACGAGCAGACTCAAACCGCAGTTTTCAATTCCACCAGCTATGACTGACCTACACGCGCCGAGTGACCCTCCAGGCTGGTCAACTTCCTCCCTCCTGCTGCGTCCCAGATCTGAACATAACCTTTGTGGGTTCCAACAGCAACAAGACTCCCCTGACAGGACCAGAGTCAAAGTTAAACACACGCTTTTTTCTTACACTACTGTCTTAAAGAAGCAGTAGACTCAGTGATGTCAGCTCACCCTCTCATTCCAACACACTGATGTAACGGAGTCTCCATCCACTGAAAGGTCACATAACCTTGTCACCTGTCAAAACACAAAGAACAACGATGGATTGCTTGTTCCTTTCCTTTTGGGCATCAACTGAGAAGAAACTCTTCTGTCTGAGAGTCGTCCTCTGACCTGGCTGGTGCAGGCACTCCACAGGTAGACGCAGGCTCCCAGACCGACACTGAGCAGGTTGCCCGCTGACCAGTCTACCAGGTTGAGGTAGAAGTCATCCTGCAGCTCCGGCGCATCCAGCACCTTGAAGGGGATCTTGGAGATCTTTCGGGCAGGTTTACGAGGGGAGCGGAGCAGCTTGTGACTACAGAAACGTTAAGAAGAAAGAGGGGAAGCCACTTTATCCAACAGCATAGTTTAAGCACTGTTTAGTGAGGTTCAGTGTGCAGCATGTGGGAAATGCCATACCTCTTGTTACTAAGTGGAGAAAGGGAGTAGGGTGAGACTTCATTATCGCTATCGAAAGGCACTCTCTTTGTGTGGACAGTGTACTGTGGAGAACAAACACACAAAGCACAATTAGAGTCAGGGATTATTTACACTTTATTCACTCTAACAGATTAGTTAGCATTGTTGCTAATAGTTTTTAGAACCTAATAAATTCTATTAGTTGGACAATATTGGCCGATCACAGACATATCAGTATCATCAATATGTACATTTTCTGATATTACTTATTTATTTAAATAGTCAGCTAGTGACTGATACTGAACTTGCAGTATTATTAAACTATTTATTTTATTCTTTATTTAGATGATCATCAATCAACTAATATTGAGCATACAGAACTATTTAGGTGTTATTTTATTTTTATTTATTCTTTATCTAAATAGTCAGCAACTAACTGGTACTGAACTTTCAGTATTACTTGGTCATTTATTTTACTTTTATTTATTCTTTATTTAAATGGTCATCAATCGACTACCACACCAATGTATTCATTTAATTTGTAATGTAAAATAATGTTATTTATTCTTTAATAAATCATCCATCTGAGTACATCCGTGTAGTCATATCAGCACACAATCCACATGAAGAAGTTGTATCTTTAATCCAGCTCAAAAATTCACTACATCAGTAATCAGTGAATTTTGTCCTCTCTAAAATCAGTTTCAGTCTCAAAGATTCTACATCGGTTGGGCTCTACTTGCTTTACAAATATCTGTTTTTTCATGACCCGTACCCTAAAGAGGCTGTGAGAGTCTTGAGAGAGGACTGCGTGCCGCCGGTCATCTGTGTGAGGGTCTGGCACAGTCTCTATCCCTGCCCCCAGCAACTCATTCCTCAGCAGGGCAGCGTACGCCACAGCATCTGCAGGGGTGGCAGTGAAAGTGGTGATGGAAACACAGATGGTGGAGAGTAGCTCAGGATAAAATAAAATAACATGACAACAACTGGGATGATTCAGAATCTGTGCAAGAGTCTGACCTTTGCTTGAGTCTGAACTGGCATCCTTTGCTTTGTGGTTCTGATTTGGGGAGCGACAGTTCTCCTGCAGAGAGGAGAGGAAGAGTACGTCATGTTTTGAGTACAGAGTTGTGTTTTTGTTGGGCAAGTGATTGAGAAGATGAAGGACTAACTGCTCACATTGGCGTAGTGGAAGTTGATGCTCCAGTTGCTTCCAGCGCGGGTGGGAATGAAGCGGTCCCCTGACTTTACACTGACAGGACTGCAGGTAGCACTGACACACTGGGATGGACAAAGAGAGACAGTGACCAGCAGGGTTATTGGCAATATTATTCAATGTCGATGTTAGCTGCAGCTTATACTATACTATCAAGACAAGAAGAACTAAAGTATACCATACCAGCAGTCTAGTCTACAAAAATAAGGAACTATAATCAGCCAAGATTACATATGAAATAATCTGCACTGAGATTATTATTACATTGTTGTGGATTACTTTTTTTTTATTACATCTTTAAAATAAAATCCCAATTCCAAAAAGTTTGGATGCTGTGTAAAAAAAATGTATTATTTAAAATGTTCAGAGTGGTTCAAATTAAGAAAAAAAAGATTATTCGTGGAACTCTTTTTTTTTTTTTAATAATCTAAAAGTATTATAGAACTATCCTACTATCACCATAAAATACTATTACTGCATTAATATACACACATTTACATGTCAGTCTGTGGGAATAAAAACATCAGTCTGTAACAGACAGACAGAGCTTCTCTCACCTTTGACAGGCGGGCCTCTGTCGGCAGGTTCTGGTGGTTGATTTGCCTCAGCAGCCGTCTCTCGTACTCTTGGTCCATCTCCTCAGGGCTGACGAGCAGCAAGGCCCCCTTGCTGCCCTCCCCGCCCCCCCTTTAAACCTCCTCTCCCTCCCGTTGAGGATATCCACCCTGGATCCTCATCTCTGTGGAAAAACAGGTTAGCTTAACGGAGAGATCCAGAGATATGAGCAGCTCATTTTGCTGGGTTAACACACACCAAATGGCCTGGTTAGCACGGTGTCTGAACATGTCAGCGCATGTCAGCTGGTATTAATGTTGTCGTTACAGGGTTTAAAGACCAGGTCTGCATTTGCTGTCTCTTCGCTTGAATAACAGCGGAGACATATCGGAGTAAAATCGCTCAAAAGCTCCACAGTCCGCTAATGACAGCCGCGTCGTTGTCATGGTATCAACAACCCATTTACAGGCGATGTAACATCAGCTGACGAGCTGCGGCTCGACACACGGGCTTTCTTACCGGACTGACACGGAGGCTCAGGTGACCAAATCAACGGTCATCTTCGGCTGACACCGTCAGCGCTGCGGCGGGGAGACTGTTGTCGCTTTCTTCCAAGCTGCGGTACATCCAAATGCCAACGCGACCCGCTGGTGTTGTTTATGTTCGCGACAAAGATGGCGACCGAATCAGCTGTAGCAGAAATTCTTTGGTTGACTTCTGCTGTCTGTTCAGTCAACGCAGCGCGCGACTCAACGGCGACGCTCGCTGGTGATACATGTGCACTGCAGTTAATGTCGCACTGTGGTAGTTCCGCATACGGCCACAAGGGGTCTCTACCATACCGCAAGAAATTACCAAGCGATTAACTACAAAGTTACTCTCATGATGAGACACTTAAGTGGTAGTAGTTGGTATGGCAGAAAGAAAATAAGCATTCATTGAATAAATTGTTTTTCGTCTTCATTTTTAATAACTTTTATGACACGTTTCAGGAGATATGCATACCAACTGAAGGGATATATACATTGTACGTTTTACACATTTTATTTAATGACACTGTTCTCCCAATTTTATGTTTTATTTCTATTTTGTTGACCCTCCTGCAGTGCTTTAAAAAATAATAAACCTTTTAAAATTATTATATTTTTGTGTATTTATTTATGTTTTTGTCTCCTTCTACCTTTTATACACTCCTCTGGTCACCTTATTAGGTAGACTGCTTGTTAATGGAAATATCTAGTTAGCTGATAACATGGCAGCAACTCAATGCATTTAGTGCATGTAGACATGATGAAGACGTCCTGCTGAAGTTCAAAGTGAGCATTAGAATGATGAAGAAAAGTGATTTAATTTATTTTAAACGTGACATGTTTGTTAGTGCCAGACAGACTGGTCTGAATGGGCTAAAGCAGCAGAGACCACAATGCCACTTTAGTAGGTACACCTTGGTAGCTAATAAAGTGGCTGGTGGTGAGTGTACATTTGCCTATGTATCCATTTGAAGTGAAGTGTTACTGTTTATTTGTATAGTTGTACTGTTGAACTGATTCCAAATAAGAAAGTAAAAAGAAATCTGATATGTATAGAGAAAGTTTCAAAACATGAAATATTTCCCTAAGTTTTGCAATAGCAACATTGAATGGTCATTTCCAGAAGTGTATGGTCAAAAGAAAAGATTTCAAAGTAAAACAAAAAACAACTTTCTTAATGTAGGGTGGTCAGATTAACTTTTGTTTTTGTAAATAAAAATACACTCTGAATTCTGAATTCTGTTTTTATTAGTTTTATATAGTGTCAACACTTTTTTGGAACCTGGATTATGCTTCTGAAGACTGCCAAGAACCCCAAAAGCTGTAGTTTCTACTTTTAAATGTATTTTTAATTACCTCTCGAAACCAGCCTCTCACATTAATTTGCATACCATCTGTGCTGGCTGTATGTCAAGCACAGAGTGACAGTATTGATAGCACATGCCTGCCTGAGGGCCCCTGCGTGAGCATGACTTCAAAGTAAATAAAAATCTTACATTTGCCCTCGGTGATACCACATTTCCCTGTATGAATAGCACCGGGGAGCACACTTAGCAAACAAAGCTGGCAGATAAAGTTTCACTCTTTGAACTGGATGAACTTGGGTTTTGTTCTGAGCCACTAAAACACTGAAAAAGAGAGACAGGAAAACAGGCCGCCTGCTTCCAGCGGCTTAATGAGACTGACTGACATGGTAGAGTGGAAACGAGGCATGATGGCATCTCTGGTGGCACTCTGATCTTGCACGTAGGCCGTCTGCCAGGCTGCCCTTTGACATACTGCGAGACAATCAGCATACATTTACATGTCAGCAGGCCTGTTCATGGCTTGTCTGTAATTTCCTTTCTGTGCTTAATGGTGTCTCTGTTTTCAATACAGACAAAGCACCTATGCACATACATTATGAGCACCTGAAAGTGCTTCTTCAGTTTGCCCTCGGATAAAAAAAGCTGTCTTGTTGTCCCATTTCAGATGTCTGAGTTGTCAGCAGTTCAAACAAAGATTAATTTCTGTTTTAAAGGTCTCTCATAATATATTCTTATTTAACAATTAGTTTGAAGCGATATTAACTGTTTATATGACTGTTTTCTTTCTTTCTACTGTTTGCTCTCTGCTATAACAATGTATTCATTTCTTTATGCTATTTTAAAAGTTTATTAATTATTTTGAGAGCTGGGACTGACTCCAGGCCCCCTTGACCTGAGTTCGTATAAAAGGTAAAGGATAATGAAGTAATTATTAATTACTAGCTCTCTTAGCATTTATCCATTACTCCAATATTTTTAATTGTCTATTAAATACTTTGGCTAATGGTTTTACCTGTTTACCCATTACTTTTAGCCGTCTTCTTTTTTCAACAAATGATCCATTTAGCTTCATATTTCAGCTTCTCTGCTCACTTGCGAACTACTTTTCATGCACTCTCGAGTCAGGTGAATAGTTTAAATTTTAATTTATTTTTTTTGCCCTCTATCACTAGAGAAAGGGCCATGAAAACACATTTGAGTAGTTAAAATCAGATCCAACCCTGTCTGCTAGGCCTACAACAGATAATAAAACTTGTGCGTTTGTGACAATCTAATAAAGTAACATGATATGATATAGCAGACAGAGGAGCAAGTTTTCTGTC
>CAFUXE010003105.1:221027-232735 GCA_903364295.1 Serranus cabrilla | reverse complement strand
GGTTTCACTGAAAATATCCACCGAGACACAATCTGAATTTTTTAAAGGTTGTTCACAAAGTGCAGGAACCAGGAAATGACTGTAAAAACTAGTTTGGGGTTCTATTTTTTTTACATTTTTGCTCTGAATTTTAACAGTTTTTTGCTCTTTTTACATGTTACTCACTGTCCTGCAACCTATAAAATCTGTATAAATCCAACACAGCTCAGAATGACACAGTTAGAACGACAGAAATCAGAAAATAAAGAAAAACAAGTTGAATTTCTCTGATAAAATATGTATTTTAAATTGAATAAATTGGAATTTATATACACAACACACCAAGTGTCGTGAATATTGTAAAAAAAAAACTGTTCTCCACATATTCACTGAAAATCTGTTTACACAGACCCGAGAGGAGAGGACAGTGAACAAGGACAACACTGAACATGTGTTTTTCTTTTGCCAACATTCGTTCTGACTGTGTTATTGTGTTTGAGTTGGTCCTGATTGTGCTGATTCCAAAGAGCTGCAGGACTTTATTTTAGTTTATTTACATTTTTTTAATAAGTTGCAGTGAAAAACAGAAGAAAAACAAACAAGTGAAGAGCAGATAATCAACTCATTCAGAACAATGTGCATTATAGATTTTTGTTGACAGTTTCATAACCTGCAGCCCTGAAGATGGAAAACATGTGAATATTTTATATGTTAATAATATTCTGGATCAATAGGAAACAAACAAAGACTTTCTGTGCTGCATTCGCTGTCAGGTGCCATTGTGGTTTCTTTGTGTATTGTTATTATGTGAGTGGCACAAACACACACATGTTGGGGGTTGTACTGTATGTCATTATGCACATGTGTGTGTGTGTGTGTGTGTGTGTCTTGGTCGAACAACTGAAGCCTTGTCATCAGGCAAAGAGGCGCCAACTGAGCACGTGCAGTGACCCAATCACATTAAGTGATGTCACAAAGACATACATGATGTCACTGACTGTCACCATCTCCAGGTGACACACACACACACACACACACACACTCTCTCCATCATATCAATCCAGCCTGAGTGTCATGGTGCAGATGAGGAGGAGTCGCTCTCTCAGTAAATGAACTCCTGTCAGTGTCGGTTTAACCTAATGGAGGACTGGAGGTCGTTCAGGAGGATGGACGACCTCTGTGACACACACACACACACACACACAGCACTGACTGTATACAGTAACCAGACATGTGGCATGAAGCCAGTGTTAGTATGTCAAACAAATGATTTTATCCAGCAGAATCTCTTCTTTTTTAACCCCAACGAGACGTTTCAGAGCGTTTTTTTGCGTCCATCTGGTTTCGGCAAAGTCCGAAAAGCGCGTTCGTGATCATTTTGAAACACGGCAGGGACGAGCTCACTGGCTCTGTTTGTTTGGGATCTCGCTACGGAAGTGAGGGCATCCAACATAGCTGATACTGTAATGTTTTAAAGGGATAGTTTGTATGAGATGAGACGCTCCAGGCTGAAATAAATCAATGTATTGCTGCAGAAACTAAACGTATTTTAACCACCTCAACAAAGACCGGCCCTAGAAATGTTTTACCTGTTTATTTAAAACTTCTGGCTCAAGCAAGGAGCGATGAAATCAGAAAACTGGGATGCAGACACAGACTCTAAGTGAGTCCCTCATATAACCAAAAAACTGAACTATCTCTGTAAAGTATGAGCGACCAAATCTGACAGTTTTAAAGGTTGAACACAAAAGTTTCTCCTGAGTTTTATTCTGGAGAATCAGACGGTCGGCATCAGGCCTTCATGTCTCTTTTTCCATCTTAATGAAACTCCACAAACAGTAAATGTGAAATCTGTGTGTGAAGTTTACAAGAAGTTTACATTTTATTCTCCTGTAACTTTTTTCCAAACGGCCTGTTTTCACTTTCTCTGATGTGAAGAAGGAAACAGCAGCTCAGTCTGAACCACTGAGGTTAACTGGCCACACACACACACACACACACACACACACACAGATATCACAGCATCTTTCCTCCAGATGATCCGACAGCTCTTAAACACTGTCGGTTTATCCTGTAAAACTTCCACATGGCGGCTTCAAAAACCTGCTGAAAGATCACACGACCGACTGCTTCAGTTTAAAGGGACAGTTCAGCTTTTTGGACATTAAGTCGTACGAAACACAATCAGCTTAACAAAGCGATCAGCTGACTTTCTGAGCTCCGGTGTCGGAGTTCTGTCTCGTTCCGATCGTAGAATATAACGTTACGGAAAAGCTGCCAGAGTCACGAAACTACAAGAAAATATGTTATTTTATTTAGTGATTTGAGTTTTTCCATTTTATGTAACTTTATACGTCAACTTCACTACATTTTGGGGTAAATATTGTACTTTTTACTCCACTACTTTTAGCTTTAGTTACTATTTAGGTCGAATTTTAACATAAAAAAACATGATAAATTTAAAGTTATTAGACATTTTTTGCATAATAGTTTTGCATCCACTACACTACTGGCAACCAAAATCCAGATTCTTTCCTTTAAGGGGGTTTGAAACTTCCACTTGTGCATCTGCTGCAGGTCAGATTTCCCTTTCTGGATTCAAAACAAACTCTGGTTTTCCTCAGAGGACGGAGAACGCAGCAGGACGCCACCGACAGGCCGAACATGTCCTCACGTGCTGCTGACAGGACGCGGAGGACAGGAGGGCAGAGAATCCAGAGAATCCAGAGGATTCCCAGTAGAACCAGTGACCCGCAGTGTCGTCCCCAGAGGGATCCACTTCCTGTTAGCTCCCTGTTAGTCCGACCTCGGCTGTTTCCCACGACCACGACGCTCCAGAGCAGCAGATTTACTGGAGGATATAAACTGACCTGAGCGGACAGACACGCACCAAATAACTTGTACCTCGTATATAAAAATCTATAACACAAGTCGGAACAACTCAGACATGTTTTTGTGCAGAATAACACAGTTAGAATGACAGAAATCAGGAAAAAAGGAAGAATTTCTGCAGCCTCTCCTGTCCTCTCCTCTCAGCTCTGTGTAAACTTTTTTTTGTCGCGAGTCAAATGTGTTTTTGACAGCATCTGGTTGGTTCAAACGCTTAAATTTTGGAGACTTTTCAAGGGAGAAATGCAGAATAAAGTGACAGAAAAATCTAAATGTTAAGGTTTTTGTAACCTGTGAGCCGTTCAAGGACTGTCGGAAAGCTCAAATTCAGACAACAATGCCTGTTTTTACAGTTTCTTTCTACAATAAACAGAATTTTTTGGAGATCATGTTTCAGGCCTGTTGTGAACTTTGTTCCTGTGTTTGAACATTACATTTCCTGTTTTTTTGCTTCTTTTGCATCATGTTTTTCACAGCATCCTAACTTTTGTGTAGTTGGAGTTGTCGAACTAAAACAGCTAGATGATGTTGTTGGTCTCAGCAGAATCAATCCTGGCTTCACAGAGTCTCTGAGGAGCAGAATTTAATGTTTCTAACAGGATCTGGTTTGATTTTAAAGGACACATGAAGAAGAAAGAGACTGACACTAACAGACACATTTTAAGCTTTGATTTGGTCACTTTTTCTACCTACGATCCCTTAAAGGACTGTTGGAAAGTCAAAACTCTGGCGATAATGCCTGTTTTTTACAGTTTCTTTTTAACAAAACTCTGTATTTTTGGTGATACTTCAAATAAAACACACACTCCAGGGCCCTCTGGGGTTTAAAGGGTTAATTCTACTGAAGTTCTGCCAGAGTCCGGCGCAGACACGGAGCATTAGAGGACACTTTCCTCTAATGTCTGCATTGGCTGCCTTCTCCAGTCCAAGGACGTCCTGTCTGCCAATCACATTAGAGCGACACAATCCAAACAATTGAATTACGCTGCAGAAATAACATCAGCGTCACCAGCGGGACGTTTCCAGCTCCTGACTGAGCCGAGGATCGTTTCAAACGGAGCAGAGACGATAAAACGTTTTCAGGGAATCACAGTCACGGGACAAATATTCAGGGAAAATCTGTTTACACAGAGCCGAGAGGAGAGGACAGGAGATGCTGCAGACATGACAACAAGGAAAATATGTGGAGACACTATTTATTTTTCCAAAATTCCTGACATTTGTTGGCACTTGGAAAAGTGTTTATGTATAAATTCAATTTTATTCAAATGTTTTAAGAATTATTTATCAAATAAATTCAACTTGCGTTTTTCTTTTTTTCTAATTTCTATCATTCTAACTGTGTTATTCTGCACAAAAAACATGTTTGAGTTGTTCCCACTTCTAGCCATGATCGTGCTGATTCCTTAGAGCTGCAGGACTTTGAGATTTATACAGTTTTTTTAGCCCTGAAACGGCTCGTTGGGGTTCACAGGGTTAATAAAATGTTAAAAACCACTTTCCAGCTGCCTGCGTTTGGTGCACATGTGATCCAGGACGAGCCGGCTGCCAGAGGGGCGTGTGCAATTTACAACTTCATCAAGTTATCTCTCTCTCTCCCACACACACAGGTGCACATCAAGCATGGCCGGGCTTGCAGCTAAGTAACCACACAGCAGCAAACATCTTATTTGTGTGTAATTCTAGATGACTTTCCCCGTCTGCGCTGCAGGCAGAGGGGCTGTTATCGCACCGCACCACATCAGCAGTTTGCACTGAACCCTGCGGGGAGGTTTGCATTTCATTTAAAGTTTCTCTCTGATCCCAAACTGATCCGAGCGCTCTCTCACAGGCTAATCTCCTCTTCTTTATTGGGTATTTAAATACAAGTGTCTCTGGATTTCTTTTACGAGCCCCGAGGGGAACGGGGAAATACTTTGGCAGCGTAATTCAACCCCATAAAATGATACATTTCTCAGTCAGAGTTCATCTCCTGTCATTTGTCCTTGGAGGAATATACTCTCACATTACTTAAATCACCAGTCTGACACTAATTAGTATATTTGGATTTAAATGTATTTCATCCTTGCGACTGGTTTAGGAGCTGTGAGCCGACATGTTTCTGCATCCTTATAAAACATGTTGGATATGAAGAGAAATATTTGCAACCAGTCATCACTTGAATGGAATCTTATCGTTTTATTTGACTTAAAAAATTGGGGAAATCTTCACGAAAACCGACTTATTTGTATCATTTCTTTTCATTTTTAATGTAAGGTTTGGTAAGATTTTCTTTACACCTGCTGTAAATAAACTGTTTTGGGAGATTGCATGACAACAGTTTGCAAATTCTTTAACTCTTGAGATGAAATGATTGCAGCCTGGTGATAACAGTTCAGAGATGGGAGATGTGAGAGAGAGGAGGGGAGGTATAATTTGCATGACTCAGCTCTGAGGTAAGGGCATTCCTCCAGGGAGCTGCCTGGCTTCTGCACAAACTGAACACCTACAAAAAGCTGCTATAAAGAAGGTCCAACATGGTTTAGGGGGTCCTCGAGAAAAGAGGAATAATCTGAATCCTTTTAGGTGACAATGCAAGAATCACTGTGCAGAATTAATGTGTTTTTAATGCTGAATCATAAGTGAACAATCCTGTTACTTGAATTTCAAGCAAGTCTGTGCAGAACTGGTTCAATTCACTTCTCTGAAACACTTTTTTCTGATTTAAAATGTTCACCAGTTTGTGTTTAAGTTGCAAGTGCATCATGAGAAAAAATGTGCTCATGCTCTATTATAACAGTAAGAAATACGTCTTACCTTGCAAGAGACACGGAGGCGGTGCAGCGGACTGCAGCATGCATGCAGGCTGCACACTTGCTGCTGGAGGATAAACTGCAGAGTTGATGTCGGACCGAGCTGCACTCACAGGTCACTGAGGGATCCGCGTTGTTTTTTTAATGCACGTCGGAGCTGCGAAGTTTAAATCGGAGGGTGACATCAAGCTGCGCTGCTGCTGTCGACACCTCAGCTGAGGTCTGCAAGGAGCCACGAGCCTGAAGTACCTGACAGCACGAGAGAGAGAGAGAGAGAGAGAGAGAGAGAGATGCTGCCTTCACGTTCAGAGAAAACTTCACTTTTTTATGCAGAATATCAAAAATAAACCAATTATACTTTATGATGAGGTGACAAAGTAAATTAAGTTAATGTGCATTAATGCTGATTAGGCCAATTAGAGAATCCTCCAGCACAAATGTGACTTTTTTAGGGGACATATTTTCCTTCGTGATCCAAATTATGTCGCTTTTCCTCTTTCTTAGTTGCAAAAATATGTGCAACACAAAAGGAAATGTTCGCAGCTACTTCAACAGGAGTTAAACACAGAGTAAACAGAGCAATAAGTTAAAGAAAATGTGCACAAATAAACATTTATACGAATTGTGACGAATTGGGCCTGTATATTTATGCTTGAGTCAATGTTTTTTTCATTTTTTCAAACTTATTTTGGGTTAGATTTAAACATATAGTCTATAGGGCCTTATTTACCTTACTGTCGACGCAGTTTATTTTGTATGGTGCATTTAAAGTTATTTAACCCACATAAGAACCAGCATTACATACAAAAAACACAAACAAATTGAAGAAAAATAACCTATATTCAACGTAAGCTACAAATAACTCAGTTAACGTTACGTTACTTCGCTTATTAATAGCGTACGTTGGGTAACGTTAACGTTAGTTCATTTAATAGCATAAGTTAAGTAAAGTTAATTTATCATATACAAATTGACATGTCTTTGGATATTATTTAAATTACCTGGCGACCCATTCGACTGGAGAAACTCTTCAGTACAGTCCTGATTACAAACACACCTGATTTTCCAAAGCACTTCCGCCCATCACCGGAAGCTACCAAAATAAAAGACGACATAACAAAATACATGGAAACACTTCACGAAACTGACAGTAAATAGAAGCTGGAATATTTTAACGTGCATATTTATACACGGAATATCTCCAGATTCCTCCTATTAAAAAGAAGTATACGCTTTTTCCTAAAAACATCAAAACAGCTGCATGTGCAAATTGATTTCCATGTCTGTTATCATGAGTCCCTTCTCTTTTTGTAAACTACTGCCCCCATGTGGTGTTTTCCAGCGTCTATTGGTTTTGCAATTATGCATCTAAATTACAAAACATGCATTACAGATTATGAAAATACTCCAAAACAACAACCCCCTAACCGGAAATTAAACCGGAAATGGGACAAAACGCGTATATATTCCAAAATGTAAAGATCGTCAGTTTGTTAATCTTAATAGATAAATTCAATATTTAAGTTTTTTACTTCCAACATTTTCTTTTAAAATACATATATATATATATTTAAATGAACAGTTCTGCGTTTAAGTGTTACAAAGCCACAAAATAAAGAGAAAATACAGACAAATAAAGTGAAATTAAAAGTCTTTACAGACACAGTTCCGCCCTTTAGAGCGTGACAGCTCGGTAGCCAATGATAACACCGAACGCAATACAAGCATGAAAATAAACCAATGAGAATCGAGAGAGGGCGGGCTCTTTGTTGTTGTGGTTCACTTCCTGCTTTACAGCGTGAAATCAATAAAGTGCAGCAGCTAGAGGAGGAGAAGAGGAGAAACCGGAGTATCTGACAGCAGGGTGAGTATTTTACAAACAGTTTATCACTCTTTTTGTACTGTTAAGACGTTTAGCTTGAGTTTGTTGTTACTCCAGTGTGAGTGAACCGAAGAGGAAATGTGTTGAAGTGAAATTAATGTGCACATCCTCTGCTGCTCACAAGACTGCAGCATGTGATATCGATTAGAGAAACAGTGCAGCTCCTGTTTCAGCTGCTGGTACACTGAATTCAACATTTAACCGAGATGTTGTCACATATCTCTCTGTACTGTAATAGTTTCACTTTGACGTGTTTGTTTAAAAGCTCAAAACTTGAGTAACATGCGGATGTAATCAAGATTTGTTAACAACAATTAAGTGATCATTTTTGAGAAGATTAGTGGTGCTTTTAGAAGAAACTTAGCTTTACAACATCAAGTTTTGGTTTATTAAACAAATCAGAATCAGAAAGCGTTTTATTGTTATTAAAAAAACATGCAATGTATATAAAAAATAGAAAATAGTTAATGAATAAAGGGCAAACGAGACTAATACAAAAAACTAAATAAATAATTAAATAAATAAAAAATTACATGTTGCTTTCCTTCACGAGAAAACTTCTGTGGTTGTTGATAAAAGCAGAAAATAAAATAATTTAAAGTGAATCATTGCACTGTGCAGCTCTAATCAGTTATTTTCTGATGAAAATTAGCATTTGATTAATTTTCCTTTGAATGTTTTTGTTGTTTGTGATGGTAGCAGTCCTGCTCGATGATTCCTCCAACAATCAGACGGAGTTTAAAGATTTCTCAGCCGTCAGAAGGAGACGAAGCAGCAGCAACATGGTGCATGTTTACAACTGTCACCCTTTCTCCTCGCAGCAGATCGTGCAGGTGGGACGAAACTTTGTTATGTTTATTTGTTGTTGTTGTTTTGTGTCTCTGACTGGTCTGTGTGTGTCTCAGGTGGAGCAGGAGCCCGGGCTGGTCTGCTGTGGAGGCGGAGCGCTGTTCGTGGTGGCTACTGGAGGCTGCAAGGTGACATGAAATCTGTTTTCTTTCAAATCCCAGTTCAAATAAAAATAAAAACTACCCTCCTTTATATGTCTGGAAAAAATAACTCGAAAGAATTTCACTGGAGCCGAGCAGAGTCGAAGGACTTTATTCTCCAACAAGAATAAGAACTGAGTTTTCCAGTAAATCAACTAAAAAAATCAATCTATTAATCTTTATTTTATTTTCTAAAATTAACAATTTTATTTTTAATTTGGTTTTATATCTGATCCTGGCTTTCCAGACTGCATTAAACTCTTAATTCTTTATGCTTTTACACACTTTTTGTAAGTGATAATTCTGTTATTTGTTTATTCCTGATGGTTATTACTCAATCATATTTGTGATGCAGTATTATAATACAATGACAGTTTACTGCACTGTACATTTAAAAACAACAGGAGCCCAAAACCTAATTAGATTATACTAATACATAATGTAATAAAATACAGAAATATTAGAGAGAAGGCGAGACTAAAAGTGAAATGCAAGACTTCAAAGCAAACCTTAAACAACTAGCATGATAATAACAAAAAATAAGGAAATAACTAAAATAATAACATCAAAGTCAAGTTAATAAATGAGGAAGTGAGGAGAAAATGAATGAAAACAGATAAAAAAGCAGCAAGAGGACTTTAAAAATAAAAAAAAAAGTGTAACTGGTAGGTACAATTGTGCATCATCTGCATAGAGTAATACAGAATGTTTTATTTCTTAAAAATATAGTAAAGAGAATTTAAGAGTGTGGAAGAGGAATGATACAGGAGATGTTTCTTTCTTTCAGTATCAGTGTAACCTCCAGGACCCACAGATTGTGGGGATGCTGTTGAGTCTCAGCACTCATCAGGTTGTTATCAGTTTCTTCAGGTTACTGATTGTTGTGGTGTGTTCACTGACCCAGGTGGAGGCCTACAGCGTGGAGCAGGAGGGCTGCCCGTTCATCTGCCGCTTCGCCACCATGGGCACCGTGAAGAGCATCCAGCACAGCAGGATCGGTGAGACGGAAAGTCACTTCTCTGCCTTTATCAGGCCATGATACAACCTGTAGCTTTGGGTCCTTTTATTTCACTGCAACATATAAAATCTGTATAAATCTCTGAGTCCTCCAGCTCTGGAGTTAGAATGACAGAAATTTTAACAAAAAATGGGAAAAAAGTCGAATTTCTCTGATAAATTGTTTTTTAAAAACTGGAATAAAATGGAATTTATATATGAATACTTTTCCAAGTGCACACAAGTGTCAGAAAAGTTGTAAAAAAAAGACCAACAAAGACATAAAATTAAGAAATGAAACATTTTCTCCACATATTGTTCATATGTTCAGTGTTGTCCTGTCTGCAGCCTCTCTTGTCCTCTCCTCTGGGCTCTGTGTAAACAGATTTTCAGTGAATATTTGTCACATGACCGTTGGTCTCAGCAGAACCAATCATGGCTTCACATTGTCTCTGAGGCAAAATAAAAACCTTTTTTAAACTTTATGTCTCACCTGCAGGAGATTACCTGGTGACCATTGAGGAAAAGAACAGCGCCACCTACCTGAGAGCGTACACCAACTGGCGCCACCAGGTACACACAGTTTTATATCTTGGTGGTATAAAATGTAAGAACAGCCGTACATTATCTGGATTTTTAAATAAATTATCTGTTAAATAACTGTTGTTTGCTGTTATTTGATGTTGTTAGTGGGCTAGCGTTAGCTGGCTAGCATTGGCGGGCTAGCGTTAACAAGCTAGCGCTATCTGGCTCAAGTTAGCGGGCTAGCGTTAATGGCCTGGTTTTAATCTGTACTTTATTTATTTCCTCTGTGTCCAGGCGGAGGGGAAGGCCCGTGTCGGGGTGCGCCTGCTGGGCCACCTGTTGCGCGGGGCGTCCGTGCGGGGCGGCGTGCAGATGGAGATCATCGAGATCCCGCTGTCGGAGCGCCCCGTGGCCGTGGCGTGCTGCGCCGTCACTGGAGACCTCCTGGTCGGCTGCGAGAACACGCTGGTGCTGTTTTCTCTGAGGAGGCAGAACCAGCAGAGCCTGGTGAGAGCCCAGTTGCAAGGTCATAAGGTTTTATTCATGTGGTGAAGTTGCTCGAGGTTAAAGTGCAGCGACATGTGAAGCTCGTTCTTATTCTGCAGGAAATGTTGCAGTGACTTCATGTTTCTCTCTCGGCAGAATCAGAATCAGCAGATCGTTCAGAGCTCCGGGCCGAACGCTCCGCAGGGCTCCACTCAGAGTCCAGGTAACTCCACAACCTGTTCAAAGATGTTTCACTGAAGGGGATCTTTATTTAAAGAAAGTAACAACTGAGGAGCTTTACTGTTTGTTTTCAGGTCAGAACGTGACTTCAAACCAGAACTTCCTGGATTTTGAACGCTCCGTTATCCTGCATCTTCCAAAAATCAAACCCAAACAGGTACGTTGTTGTCTTTTTCTCATAGTTCAATGTATTTATCTGCCATATGGATATTTGTGAAAGGTAACCAAAATGCACCGTTTAACGTAGAAAGAAACTGTAAAAACAGGAATTAGTTTGAACTTTCCAACAGTCCTTGAATGGATCATAGGTTGTAAAGTTTCCGTTAGAAAAAGTAACCAAAACAAAGTTTAAAAATTGTGATATTTCTGTCAAAATTGTGTACAAAAATAAAGGGTTTTAGACACTGTGAAGCCAGGATTGATTCTGCTGAGACCAACGGTCACATGACAAATATTAGTGTGACGCCTCCTCCGTCCTGCAGGTGGCGCTGTGTGCAGGATTCGTGGCGGTTCAGGCCGAGCTGGAGGTCCTGGTGCTGAAACTGGACGTTTCCTCTGAACCGACGACTCTGGAAGAATCATCGGAAACAAAGAAGAGTCAGTTTTTCTTTCCCTCTTTAATCTCTGCAGGTTTACGTTTATTTTACAGACTGTCAGGAAGCAAAGATGAACCAAAAATGTGTGAAAGGAAAATCTGGAAAAATAACCTGGCTTATTCGTCAAAATCCTATTATTAAATGGGCCCTCAAAGCTGCTCATGTATTCAAAACAGTATATTGTTCACATTAAGTATCAAATATACTAAATATTGACAATTATAATCATGCATTAAGAGGTTAAAAGAGGTTAAATTAGCTATGGAGACCAAAGCTTTGTGAAAAAACATTTTGACTTTCAAAGAGGACATTTCACCTCACAGGCTTTTATTGT
>CAFUXE010003105.1:205537-219283 GCA_903364295.1 Serranus cabrilla | reverse complement strand
TGTGTGTGTGTGTGTGTGTGTGTGTGTGTAGGCCTGTCCTCCCTGCAGCCTGGAGGTGTGTGCGCTGAGGATGCAGCTGTTCATCGGGCTGCGCTCCGTGTGTGTGTACGGCCGTCATGTGATCCTGCTGTCCGCCGCCGACGCAGAGACGCCGGACGAAGCCGAACGCACCACGCCGCGCCGAGGCCTGTAGGTCACACACACACACACACACACGGTTTAGTCATCGTGTGCAGCCGGACCTGCATGTATAAACCTGTTCACTGTGTGTCGTTATTTTAGCGAGTTGAAAGATCACACCTTGCTGACGGGTATTTTCCTGGCGGTGGGAATCGATCCCGCAACCACGCCGGCTCTGGAGAGCCTTCTGTCACGCCCCTTCCTGTAAGACAAGCCCCGCCCCCCACAGTGCCCACTGTCACTTCCAGGCCGAGCGGCAACACAGAGAAAACCTCGAAATATTCACAAAATGTCTCAGAACAAAACTTGTTTTTCTCTCCGCCTCCATTGATGCTTCTTGTTTGTTTTCTCCATGTTTCCATAGTCGGAATAGATATAAAATCGGTATTAAAAGTAATTTTCCAATATTCATTCATTAATTCAGAGTTCGATCTTTATATATTAGATTAGATTAGATTCAACTTTATTGTCATTGCACATGTCACAAGTACAAAGCAACGAAATGCAGATATTTAATCCACTAGATGGCAGCAGTTAGTGAAGGCAATAGGGTCACTGACGCAATAATATAAATTCACAATATCAATTCCAGATGGTGTCCCGGATCACCGATCACCACCAAAATCTGATCACCTGTTCCTTGTCTCAATACACACGCTGTCCGAAAGTTTCATCCAAGTCCGTGCAGAACTTTTGAAGTACTGGCAGGCTGTTAGTGAAGGCAATAGGGTCACTCACACAATAAAATAGAACCGAAAACATAACACGATTACCTCTTTAAAATGTGTCCTGGACGAGCCCCCAAATATGGTACGACCTCGATTTGTTCTCGGGATGAGAAAGTAACCACTGATGTTAAAAACCAGGGAAAAAGGAAAAAACAAAGTATCAAATGAGAATAAAATAAGAACTTACAAAAGACACTAATTCAACTCAAAACGACTTTCTGTACAAAGAAAAACACGAAACACAAACTTAAGAGGAACAAATGGCTCAAACTTTGAATACAGGAGAAGAAGGAAAAGAAACGCGACCAATCACTGATCTGGATTTCTTTGTGTTTTTGCAGCTCGGTCTGAAAGTGACATCACTTCCTGTTTTAGTTCCTAAACCAACTCAACCATAACCCCCCCCCCCCCCCTAACGGCCCCGTGTCTGTGACGTTTTCCTCACAAACTAATTATCTTAATATTTTTACCTTTAGTTTAACAAACCATCCACAGTTTCCAAAACCGAATTTCTTTTTTTAAATATATCTTCCTAGAAAAATGACATTTGCATAAAACATGCATTTAAAAAATCAACAAACGCATTTTTTGTTTTAGATATTCTAGTTTTTAGATATTTTGTTCTACAAACTACACTTGCAATTAAATTATTTTAGTATAATATGAAATAATTGGTACATTTTATGTCGATTAATCTAAATTCTCCCAAAAAATTTTAGATTTTCTTGTTTATTTTGTTATTTCTCTATTATTTAAAATAAATAAATAATAATAATACAAATAATTAATAATAAAAAATGAATGAATTAATAAATAAATAAATATTTAAAATAAAATTAAAAAATAATTTAAATAAATAAATAAATATAATTAATTATATAATAATTAACACATTAATTTGAAAATAAAAAAGACAATATTTGCACAAAAACAGTAGTTAGTGATGGATTATCTTGTGAGCCACAGAAGCCCTGGGTTCACTAACAGCTGACTAACTGTGTGTTCATGTGTAGTGTAGTGATGTGTTTTAGTGCTTGTCAGTTCATGTCCCGGGGCAGATGTGGCTCAGGAGCAGAGCAGGTCTTCATTTATTCAAAAAAGAAATCTCCAGCTCCTCTCATCAACTTCTTTGAAGAAGAAAGAGACTCTGACACTAACTGACACATTTTAAGATTCAATTTGTTACAAATTAAGAAAGAAACTTTCATAACCTATGATGCATTCAAGGACTGTTGGAAAGTTCAAACTCCGACGGTAATGACTGTTTCTACAGTTTCTTTCTACGATGAATGGTGGATTTTTTGGCGATATTTGAAAGAAAACAAGTTTCAGGGGTTCAAAGGTTTAAAGTTGGAGTCAAATAAACACGTCGACATTTCTGCTGAGTTTTTCTTTTTATGTTTACGTCAATGATTCCATGAATCAGGAGAAATTTTAAGATTTTAAGATTAGAGATCTGTGTGTGTGTGTGTGTGTGTGTGACCTCTGACCTCAGGAGCAGGAAGTGGACGATCTCTTCTCCCAAAGAAAGCAGCTCAGCCGGACACGGCTGGAACGTCTACGTGGTCGACACCGTGTCGCCGCTCACACTCTACCAGGAGATGGTAACATTATAAACATTTAATAAAATGCAAAAATATGTCACAAAAAAAAAAAATTTATAAAACGCAAAGAAATAGAAATTTGAAATATTTGTGGATGTATGTAATTTGTTACAATTAGACAAGTTATGTTTAATTTTGTTGCAAATTATGTTAAATATTTTCCAAAGTCTGAATTAATTAATTACATTTTAGTTTTTTTAAAGATACAAACAGGATTTACTGGAAAAATCCTAAAAAACTAAAGATTTTCTTAGTATTTTTGTTAATTTATTAAACCTTTTTTTTTTAAAGAAAATATGTTTTTTTTCACTCTTACCTGCTTCAGGTGGAATACAGTCAGCGGTACGCGGAGACGAACCCTCAGGCTCAGAGTCTCCGTCACCTCCTCAGCGAGGCGCACCTCCTCCTCCGCGCCTCCTTACTGCAGAGACACACGGAGGGAGAGGAGGACGACCAGGAGCTGCAGGAGGCGCTCAGGGAGAACGGTGCACAGCTGGGGGACTGTTTCAGCAGGTAACCAGTCAGTCAGCAGGTAACCAGTCAGTCAGCAGGTAACCAGCAGGTAACCAGTCAGTCAGCAGGTAACCAGTCTGTTAAAGCAGGTAACCAGTCAGTCAACAGGTAGCCAGGTAACCAGTCTGTTTCAGCAGGTAACTAGTCAGTCAGCAGGTAACCAGGTAACCAGTCAGTCAGCAGGTAACCAGGTAACCAGTCAGTCGGACTGACAGGTGTGGTGCTCTGTGCTGCGTTCAGGGCCGGTCAGAAGGATTGCCACCTGGCGCTGCCGTACTACAGGATGTCCGGCCTGTCCGTCACCGACATCATCTCCAGGAACCGCCCACTCCCCAGCAGCCCTCACGGCTACGGCCTCGGCTTCCTGTTCTACCTGAAGCACCACCTGCTGGAGGAGACGGAGCAGGTCCTCAGCCAGGTACACACACAGATACTGCTGGTGTCACGATGAGGCCTAACTTAGATATTCAGCCAAACTTCAGTGTTAATGTCTTTAAAAATGTCTTCTCTTAGCTGAAAAGAAGTAAGAATGTGAATGTTAAAATATGATTTATAAATGATCTATAAAACGTTAAATTAAGGAGTTATTCAAGTACAATACATCCTTATATTTTTAACAGTTTATCAGCTGTTTTGTTTGTGTTACTTTATTTTTTTTGTATTAACCCTGAACCAAACTATGCTTTCTTTAAAATATTGCCATAAAAACATAATTTATAACAGATGGAAACTGTAAACAAAAGGCATTATTATCAGAATTTGAACTTTCCCACAGTCCTTGAACGGATCATAGATTATGAAAGTTTCTGTTATAAAAAGTGAGCAAAACAAAGGTTAAAATGTTGATATTAGTGTCAGAATCTCTTTATTCTACATGTGTCATTTAAAATAATGTAGAATATGTGGAGAATACTGTTTTTTTACAATATTTATGACACTTGTGGGCACTTGAAAAAGTGTTTATACATAAATCTCATTTTATTCCAATTTTTAAAAAACAATTTATCAGAGAAATTCAACTTTTTAATGACTTCTGTCATTCTAACTGTAAAAAGAGTAAAAACACGTCCTAATTCTCTTCCTGCAGGAGTCGGCTGATGAGGTCATCACCATTTTCAGCCAATCAGAGCCCTCTCAGCTGGTGAGTGTGTGTGCCAGCCCCTCCGTGATAAACGTCAGTCCGGCTCAGACGCTGCGGATCCTCCAGCATCTGGAGGACACGACCGGCGTGTCCGTTCCCCTGACGATCACCATGGCAACCATGATGCTGCGCCTGGACGACCAGCAGCAGTACACACAGCTGATGGAGCGCCACGCAGAGGTGAGTGTGTGTGTGTGTTAAAGGACATTAATAGCAGCTTTTACCAGAAACATTTAATGGGTTTTTATCAAATAATTAATTGTTTTTGAATCCAGTTCTTTAAATGCTGTTGTGCTATTTTGAACGTTTATTTTGTTTGCGTAATAAATTATCTTTTCTTTATATTTGCAATAAATATTTGACAAGCATATTAAACTCTTTTACTGCTCTCTGAAACATTCATTCTGTAAAAAAAAAAACACAAAAAAATACATATTAAGGTGTTTCTGTTAAATCACTTTGTCTGATTTCATATTTAAATTTCTCTTAAATTGTCCAAAAGTTTGCAAAAATAAGAATTCAGGAAACTTTAAATGCATTTTTATTGCAGGCGGGTTTAATATGTATGTTTTCTTTAAAATGTTGCAAAAAAATACATAGTTTAACGTAGAAATAAACTGTAAAAACAGGCAGAGTTTGAACTTTCCCAACAGTCCTTGAACGTATCATAGGTTATGGAAGTTTCTGTGAGAAAAAGTGACAAAACGAAGCTTATTACTCTATTTCTAATGCTTCTTGTGTGTGTGTGTTCAGATGCTGCTGGTGTACGGCTTCATCGAGGAGCCGCGGCTGCTGCTGCACGGCGGCGGCGGCGGTCAGCACGCAGCCGTCCGCCCCACGGCGCTGACTCTGCAGCTGGCTCGGTCCCAGCCGGGGCTGCTGGTGGCCGCCATGGTGGCTCTGCACGAAAACAACAAGGTCCAGCTGGAGCAGGCGGACCACATCTTCAAGGTGTGTGTGAAGAAAAAGCTCATGGAGAACCTGGAAGGCATGATAATAACAGTGTGTGTGTGTGTGTGTGTGTGTGTGTGTGTGTGTGTGCAGGAGCTGGGCTGTGAGAGATGCTTGCAGGTGGATTTCTGGGAGGCGATGCTCATGGCGTCCTCGCAGGACGCCGTCATCCAGGAGCTTCTGTTCCGTCTGGCGTCCGTCTACATCGACCGGCTGACCAACGGCGCCTCAGATACACACGCCAGCGAAACACACACACCTTCCAGACGCAGGCCGCTGAAGAGCGCCGACGACCTGGTACAGAAAACCCTCTGAACCCCAACAGGAAACACGGTTTCTGTGAAGAAAATGCAAAAAAAAATACTAGAAAGAAACTGTAAAAACAGGCTTTATCGTTGGAGATTGATATTTCCTACAGTCCTTGAACGCATTATGCATGGAATGCATTAAAAACCCAACTGACTGTCTGTGTGTGTGTCCAGATAAACTCGTGCTCTCATTACGGCGCTCTGTTCCCGTGGCTCACCGTCCTGAACCCGGCGCACACGACCAGCTCCCAACACCAGGAGGCGCTCTACAAGCTGCAGGTCTGTTTGTTAACTTGTACGTTTAAAGTGAAACATTATGTGTTTTTAAAGGCAGATAAATATATTTTTTAGACTCACACTCACACTTTATTATTTTTCTTGGGTACACTTTAATTTGTGTTATTTTATTTATTTATTTTCTTACAATTTAAATAGCCTTGAATTCATGCAAACATTGTTTTATTTCTCCTTTTATCTTCTTCTTTTATTTATTTATTTATTTATTTATTTTTCTACCATTACAAGGAAAATGAATCAATAAAGTGCCCTTACTTTCTCTGCAATAACACCCACAAATAACAAATACGATAAAAAGATACAATAAAAACATAAGAAAAATAAATATCAACACAATAAAAGGGATCATTTAATTTAAAAAACAAAACAAAAGACAATAAAGTGTTAAAATAAAAAATAAATTCATAAATAACAATCTAATAAATGGATAACATAAAAAAAATTATAAAAAAGAAGTAAATATCAATACAATAAGAGTAAAATGTTATTTTAAAAATAATGGGGACCAAATAAATAAATTAATAGTAAAATAAAATGTTACATTTTAAAAAAAATTATATAGCAATATAATATAAGTTAAATTAAATTAAAAAAACAATACAATAAAAGAGTACATACATACATACCATAAAGGGATAAAATAATAAAAAATAAAATAAATAATACTGAAAGACACACAATTAAAAATAAATAATAATGATTTAAAAAATAAAATAAAAAATAGCTATGTAACAAAAGCAAACACACACTAAATAAAGAAACTAAATAAAAAAAATCTTTAAAAGTTTATTTTACCTGTGTTTGTCCTGTGTCTTCCTGTCCCAGTCCCTGCTGTGCGGCCCGTCCCTGTCCGTGGGCTCCGTTCTGCCTCTGATGGAGCGTCTGTCTGAGGAGACGCTGTGGGGCTTCAGCCTGCACCTGCTCTGCTCCACCAGGAGGGGGCAGTACGAGCGCAGCATGGAGCGGCTGCTGGACCGCTGCCCTCAGGCCATCATCGCCTACGGCAACCACCAGCTGCAGGACCGCCACACGGTGCGTCTCCGTCTCTGTCTGTCTCCGTCTCTGTCTGTCTCTGTCTCTGTCTGTCTGTCTCTGTCTGTCTGTGTTTAAACTGTTATTATCTGCAGCTTCCTGTCTGTCTCTGCAGGCGCTGTGGTGGCAGAAGCTGCTGCCGGAGCTCTGCAGCAGGACGAGAGCGGCTGCAGACAACAGCATCCTGCTGGCTGCTCTCAAAGGTATTTTACACACAGGTTACTTTAAAAACACGTGTAATCCTGCAGCCTTTTAAAGAGAATCAGGGGATTTTAGAAGGAGAAAGCATCTAAAATCTGGAAGCTGATGATTAACCTGCAGCTCAGCATTGTGAGTCAAGTTGTTCTGGTCATAAATCTCTAATAATATGACTTTATTTATCTATTAATTAAACCTTTTATTGTGTATAAAGGTTCAGAACAATAATATTTGGCTTTCTGAAGTCCATTTCCATGCTTCTTGTTGCAGCAATCCAAAAGAATCTCAGCTTCCAGTCCTGCAACATTTATGCAACTCACTCACTGTTAATGGACCTCAGTATGCACAAATATTCACATGCAATAATAATAATAATAATGCATGTTATTTATAGAGTGTTTTTCAGGATACTCAATTGAAAAACAGTCGTATAAAAACTTTAATGTTTGTTCCCATAAGAAAGTAAAAAATGTTGATTTCTCGTGCTCTGATTCTGACGTTTTGATGCTACAGTTTGTTTTGTTTTTTTTCTCATGCCGACAGAGACGCTGGTCGTGGTTGCCATGGAGACGAGCCCCACAGAGTTCCTGGAGCTGATTCCCGACGACGGCACCGCCTCGTACTTCCTGCCTCACCTGCTGACCTGCAGCCAGAGACGCCTGCTGGCCTGAAGCTCAGCGTACGTTTGCTTTAAAAGGTGCCTGAAAATACAGCGTTTATCGTAGAAAGAAGTTACGAAAACAGGCGTTATCGTCAGAATCTGAACTTTCCGACGGCCCTTGAACAGCTCATAGGTTGCAAACATTTCTGCTAGAAAAAGTGACCAAAAAGAATCTTAAAATGTGTCTGTTAGTGTCAGAGTCTCTTTCTTCCAAATGTGTCCTTTAAAATCAAACCAAATATTCACTGAAAATCTGTTTACACAGAGCCCAGAGGAGAGGACAGGAGAGGCTGCAGACAGGACAGTAATTCCAATTTTCATGACACTTGCAGTTATTTGTACATATAAATTCCATTTTATTCCAATTTTTTAAAATTAATTTATCAGAGAAATTCAACTTGTTGTTCGCTTTCAGATAATCAAGTTCAAGTTTTTATGTTTTGCACGAATGCTTGAGTATTAAAGGAACATTTCACCCACAAAATAACAACCTTTATATCATTATTCACCATGTTTTACCTTGAGTTCTTGAAGAAAAGAGGCTTTTATTTAACAACAACAGAACCTTTGAATTTGCTGCCAGTTTCGAATGAAAACTGTCATGTGAGATTTTTTTGAGGAACGCAGAAAAACATCCTCGTTCTTCTCTTAAGCAACAAATTCTCTGAACTTTATCCAGAAGATATTTGATCTGCGCTGCAGTAACCAGTCAGCCGAAACATTTCATCATCACTCACAGCTTCCTGCTTCCTTTAAACAGTTTATATCCTCACAGTCTGATTAAACAAAGAACAGCTGAAGAATGAAGAAGAAAAGTTTTATCTTTTAAAACCACATTTAATCTCTCAGTTTATCACAAACATCCAACATCAGCTCATCAGGAGCTTTCACTGACAGGAAACAGATAAAACCAGGAAACTAAAGTAAACTCCAGCTGTCAGACGCATGGAGAGCATAGAAAGGAATAATTATTATTATTATTTATATTAATATTAATAAAATGTATTTATAGCACTTGTCTTTACAATGCTACAAAGTACTTTACAAAATTTAATTTAATTTAATTAATACAATGAAATAAATCAAAATAAAGTTGAATAATAAATAATAATAATAATAATAATAATAATAATAATACAGTTTATGTATAGCCCTGGTCTTTTAAATGTTACAAAGTACTTTTTAAATTAAATAAAAAAATAAACATAAAAATTAAAATAAATTAGATATAAATTAAATAAATAATTATATATATTTTTTTTACTCCTGTTGAAGTTTTTTCTTCCCCAGTTAAAGTGATTTTTTTCTCCATTAGTTCCCCCCCATTAAACTTTGTCTTTTATGTTATTTTTTTACCCATTAAAGTTTATTTTTCCTTGTTAAATATATTTTTTTCCTTTAATTTTTCCCCCTTTTAAGTTTTTTTTGTTTGTGGAAAAACACAAAAACAACTGAAATCTGAATTTAAAAGTTAAGTTTTTTTTACCTTGAAAACAGAATCTTGCTCACTGAAGAATTTATTTTAAAAACTGGAGTTAAAGGCCGAATTTTAGAGGGAAGCTGACGGCAGGAAACGCTGTTAATCTATAGATTATTATAGATTATATTATTATAGATGCCTAAACTCTGAACAGCTGCAGGTTTGAGTCGACTGCTTGAAAAAGCTTGAAATCCGACGTATTGATGACAGACGCTTCGTGTGTTTGGTTTTGCTGCAGAGAAACGAGATGTGACTTTAAACAAACACAGGAAAGAAAAGATGTGATTAGATAATCGTCACTGTGGTGCTGAAGTCTGCAAACTTTACGGTATTCAGCAAAATTTTGTTTGGATTCAAAGGTCAACAAATGTCCTCGTTTCCTTCACTATAACAGGCACTAAAGTGGGTCATTTTAGGGTTTAATTCATCAATAAAATGTGTTAATAAATTGTTTAAAAAGTTTATTTCAAACATATAAAAAGAAAGTAAAATGTTCATACTGAAAATAAAAAATAATAAAACTTAATGATTTAATTTACATACAATTTGGAATACCAAATTTAATTATAAATACATTATACAATATGTGACATGCTATTTATGATATATATATATTTCTTATAAATTGAAAAAATATATATGAACACCCACATTTTTCTAAATTTGTTAGTTTGTTATTTGCAAAAAATAAAACATTAAAAGAATAAATAAATAAATTAAGTAAATGTAACAATTAAACATTTTAAAAATAGATTAAAAATTAAATAATAAACAAAAATGTAAAAATGATTTTTTTTTTTTAAATAAACAAATTAAAATTACATTAAAATAAATAAAAATAGATTTTAAAGATGGTGTTTTGTGGGATTTCTTCGGTGAGGACAAAGTGATTTAAGTGATGAATCAAAGTGATGCAATCATCAGGTTGATGATGAAACAGGCGGCCGGACGTGTGAAAGCAGCTGATTAATGACTTTAGTGACTGTTTCAGCCTCCTGAGACTCTTTAACACCTCAGTTCGTGCTGCACAAACCAGAATCGACTCTTTAAAAGGCCAAAGAAGCTGCAGAATCAACTCTCAGCCAATCAGAACGTCGGAACGGTCCACAGGACCAATCAGGACGCGGCAGCTCGACCCTCAGCCAATCAGAGCGCAGGACTCTGCTGGGCCTCAGCCTGGGGTTAATGAGAGCTCAGCTGTGCAGGAGTGTGGAAGGAAAGCAGCACTTCAGGAGGAGCTGGAGGTTCAAATAGAAACTGGAGATAAAAAAAAAGGAATAATAATAAAGGACAGAGAGGATTTTAGAGTTCAGTGAGAGGATGAAGCTGAGTAAGAGGAAGCTGCTGGTGATCACTGAGAACATTGAGATGAAGCTGTTTTCTTCAGAGGAAACCTGCGTGGTGACAATAACACATGTGGAGCAGGAGCTCAGCTTCCACCAGGTACGGCTGCCAAACTGCACAACACACAATACGTTATTTCATTAAATGTATAAAGTTATTTTACAGAAGTGTACTGAGCGATATTGTCTAAAACCTTTTATTGCAGAGAACGTCCTCTGAGTCAGGACAAAGAGAAACAATATGTAATTTAATGTTATATTTTTTTTACGTAGAATTTACTGCAATTTAACATTCACAACAAATAAGCAATTGATTAATACTGTAAATAATAATAATAATGATAATAATAATAATAAAATAGTAAATTATGTAAATTGTAAATTATTTTTTTTATAAATGTAATAAACTTTAAAAAAAGAAAAAAGTGTAAAATAATACAGTACATTCCTGGAAAGTAACTTTTTTCTTTTCTTTTTTTTACAGTGCAGTAAAAAAAATGTAATGTAGTCATGCCTTTTCCCATGCAAATAGTTTACATTTTTGGAAACTTTATGCTCAAAAATCAAAGATAAAAAAATCTTGCAAAGGTGCTTCAACCTCTAAAACACAAAGCTGCTCTTCCTGATTTAAACAAACCTCCTCTTTGTTCCTGCTGACCCAGAGCGAGCTGGAGCATCCTCTGGTCCTGGACTGTGAGGAGGACCAGGAGGAGCTGGAGCTGCAGGTCCAGGTCCAGGCCCCGCCCCGGCTGCAGGCCAAGCCCAGAACAGCCTCTCCTGCCCGGGCCAGACCCGAGCTCGGCCCCCCTGCACTCGCAGCCGTTGAGGACATCGAGATAGAGATGGAGGTCAGTGGAAATGATGGATGGAGGCAAATTAAGAGAGTTGTAAAAGAGCGTTTTTTGCAGCTGTAACTCTTTTAAACCAAATGTTTTCTTTAAAAAAATTGCCAAAAATACACGTTTTATCGTAGAAATGAACTGTAAAAACAGGCTTTATTGTTGGAGTTTGCATTTTCCGACAGTCCTTGAACTAATCATAGGTTGTTAAAGTTTCTAAAGTAAAAAGTGACCAAAACGAAGCTTAAAATGTTGATATTTGTATCACTTTCTTCTACATGTCTCATTTAAAATTAAGTGTTTGCACCAACCAGATCCTGTTAAAAACATTAAATTCTGTGCTGTTTACACAGAGCTGAGAGGAGAGGACAGGAGAGGCTTTTCCCCACAATATTATGACTGTTTTTATTCAAATTTGTAGACATTTTTTCTGATTCCTGTCATTCTAACTGTGTCATTCTGTGTGAGTTGTTCCTGATTGTGCTGATTCACACAGAGCTGCAGGACTCAGAGATTTATACAGATTTTATATATTGCAAAACTGCAGAAATAAACACCCTGGAACGGCTCGCTGGGGTTCAGAGGTTAACAGTTTTGAGAGCAGGATTGTTTACTCATTTGTAAAGATTACTAATTTTGAAGAAGATCTACTTTTCTCTCTCTCTGTTGTTTCTAATATTGACCTGCTGCTCGTTCCCCCTGCAGGTGTTTCCTTCCCTCAGAGTGACGGAGCTGCTGGAGGAAAAGTCCGAAGATTCTTCCATCATGAGCTCAGTACGTCAACTTTCTCTATTATGTAATATGACTTTTATCAAGTTTCGTTTACTGGCCAAAACAGCTTTGTCGTGCACTAACCTGGAGCACATATTGATATTATTTACTTAATCTATCAGTCAATAAACATTCATTGGTTGCCTGATTATCTGTGCTGAAGGTTTCACACATGGTGCATGTCTGTTTTATTGCCATTTCTGCACATTTATCACATGCATGTTTTGTTCCTTTACTTTCTTTCTGAATCAATTACTCGTTTATTGCACATAATGTCATAAAATAAGGACAAATGCACACTAAAAATAATGCAATTAATTTAATTTGCAAATTTGAATTCCATGATTGAGCTGCAGGATTTATAGATTAAATATGTTTCATATATTACAGTGAAATACAAGGAAAATAATAATAACATTTTGGGGTTTGGATTCCTGTGCAGAAGGAGAAGCTTGTGTGCATATGACCTGTGATTTATCAGCGTGTTTGCTTCCTGCTGTGTGATGTTTCGTGCTGCAGCCGTCCTCAAACCGCGCCGGCCGTCTGCGGTGGAAGAGTCTGGCTCCTCCGAGGACGGGGCTGCTGGTCCGAGACGTGCTGTGTCTGCCCGGAGGACCCGGCCGCCCCCCGCTGGAGAGGTCAGACTATTACTGGATATATTGGTTTGGATTCTGATGTCTCTATGATCCTTCTGAACTCAACCAATAGATTGAAAAGCATGTTTTCTTTAAGAGGTCGCCAAAAATCCACCATTTATTGTAGAGAGAAACTGTAAAAATAGACACTATCATCAGATTTTTACCTTTCTGATAGTCCTTGAAGGGATCATTGATTATGCAAGTTTCTGTTAGAAAAAGTAACTAAAATGAAGCTTAAAATTGTGATTTTTCTGTCATAATCACTTTATTCTTCATGTGTCATTTAATACGGAATAAAAAGAAACTATTTTTAATTAAAGTACATTTGTTGTCAGTTTAGTTTAGTTCAGGGATGGGCTTTTTTTTTGGGGGGCCCCCATATAAAAAAAAATAATACGGGTTATCATAGAAATAAATTGTAAAAAACAGGCATTATCATGAGAAGTTGAACTTTCCAACGGTCCTTGAACGGATCATTGATTAATATTTACAGTGAACATATGTTTCTGTTTCGTAAAAAATAAATTTAAAACTACTTGAATCACTTTGCAAATACAAAAGTTGTTGAACTAGCAGTAAGTTTCTGCAGAATAAAGAAATTAAAAGTCTTCTGTAAATATAATTTAAATAACCTGCATGCTGCCCTCTGCTCCTCCAGACTCTCTGTCCCTCGAGCCAAACACCGAGCGGCTCTCGCCGCTTTGGGGATGACCGCCCGCATCACCATCGATCACCGCTGGTCGGCCCGTCAGACGGCGGGCCGGCTGGCGGCGCTCTTCCAGGGCCGGTTTGTGAAACAGGCGGGAAAGACGTTTCCCTTCACCTATCTGCAGGTGTGTATCCCTATAATAATACCTTTTTTATAGGCCGGGAAAACTGCTTCCACAACGGCTCCAAATCTTTGCTGGTATTGAACCGCGAAGCGCTAATGTCAGGGGCTGGGGGCGGAGTTATCGTGGCTAACAAGACTAACGAAAATGTGTATTATTGATTTTATTTGATATGTTTGAATCTATGGTTTGAATGTAATGTTATTGATACGGCTAGCGTTAGCGGGCTAGC
>CAFUXE010003105.1:157397-168339 GCA_903364295.1 Serranus cabrilla | reverse complement strand
TTATATATAGTAAAGTAATCTAAAAATACTTTTTCCACCTCTGGAAAAGTTCTGAATTCAAAACTTACTGAAGTAAAAGTACAAAAGTATCAGCATGAAAATGTGCTTAAAGTATCAAAAGTAACTCAGATTGTTTCATACAGACTCATGTTATCTACTTGATATACTTTAATGAGGTTTAATGTATTAAAATGTGCAATAATTTTTAATTAATCATGTTTTTTATGTTAAATCTCGACCTGAAAAGTAACTAAAGCTGTCAGCTAAATGAGTAAAAAGTACAAAATGTGCCTCAAAATGTAGTGGAGTAGAAGTATAAAGTTACATCAAATGGGAATATTTAAGTAAAGTTAAAATTTAAAAAGTTAAAATGTTAAAACTTTAAAGTACATTTCAACAAAATATTCCACAGCCCTCATTTTAACAAATCTCCTCCTCTAATGAATTCATTATTTTTTACTTTATTCTCATAATGAATTCATTATGTACGACAATATTCTCGTAATTAATTATTTTCGACATTATTCTCAAATGACAGATTTACACCCAAAACTGTTTATCATTTTATTATCAGTCAGTTCAGAAGTGAAAACATGTCAGTTAATCCAGTCGGTAACTGACTGAAACATTATTGTTTTTGATGGTAGAAAAATGCAGAAAAACATTTATTTATTTATTTGCATTGAAAATACAAAGCACCATTTTTATTTGTTCTCACATTCAAGTTGAGGCCACGACCGACCACCCGTCATTCTCCCCCTTCAACTTATTTCAGTTTCTACCAAAACAATCAACGTTAATGTAACAAAAGTAGTAAAGCAGTGCAGTCTGGAGATAAAACAAGAACATTTAAAACAAACTGGTGGATTCAGCGTCAGTAAAAGTGTTTAACCCTCTGAACCCCAATGAGACGTTTTAGGTGTTTTTACATTTTGTGCAGAATAATAATTAAATCATAAAAAAAGAAAAAAATTGTTGAATTTAGTCAGATAAAGTATTATTATTAATATTTAAACTAATATTGGGGGAAAAAGTTCCACATATTTTCAGTGTTGTCATGTTTCCAGCCTCTCCTGTCCTCTCCTCTCGGCTCTGTGTAAACAGATTTTCAGTGAATATTTGTCAAGTGACAAGTTATTTTTAAATGAAACATCTAATATCAACATTTTAAGCTTTGTTTTGGTCACTTTTTCTAACAGAAACCTACCTCTAACCATGTTTTTAGAGTTTCTTTGTATGATAAATGTGTATTTCTAGCGATCTCTTAAAGAAAACTTTTCACTGGGTTCAGAGGGTTAAAATACGTGAAATTCACTTATTTGTATAATCTACGACATCAATGGGGTCTATAGTAACAATAAATCAATTATTATTTACCAATTTCTTTTAAACCCAGCTGTGCCGCAGCATTAGCATTAAACTAAGTTCTCCTTGGCGTTAGCTTAAATGCTAAGCTATTGTAACAGTAGAGTCATAAGTTGCTAAAATTAGCCACCGTTAGCTTAAATGTTGCCATAGCAAAATCGTTTGTGTTGTAACTTACAAATTCACATATTTATTTTAAGGTGAAATAATGCGCTTGTATTGCATTGTCTCACTTTAATCGTTTAATTTGTTTTTCATATTTAGACTAATTTATAACATTTTAGGAAGGCTAAAGAGTGAGTTATTTCAGAGGTTATTTTCTGCAGTAATCCAACAGAAAACCCCATTATCTTTAAGCTGTTTGTTCCCTGAGAGAAGAAATGTGTTCACAACATTTTATCTACAGCATCAGAAGGTTCAGCAGGAGGTTCAGAGAGACGACTGTTAAAGCAGTGACTGACGGTGGAAGAGTTCAGCACGATAACACGACTGAAGCATCTTTTCAGATTTATAGAATCGGGTACAAGGCGTAGCTCGCGATGCCGCACGTGTTGCTGCCGTCTCGGACCATCCGCATGTAGCCGCCTTCACCCCAACTGCTGCCCCAACTGGAAGAAAACAGTTCATATTAAAATTGCAGAAGCCGATGCGACCATGCATTTTTTTTATTTCTATGCACTGTTATCTTGTGATAACGACTTATTATCTCGTCATCTCGACATAACAAAGTCTGTTTTCTCGTGATAACGAATTAATGTATAATGTGTTATGTTGTGTTAGCTTGTTTACTTGACTGGGTTTGTTTTGGGGATAATGGTTAGCAGATTAGAGGCTGATAAACTCCTGTCTATCCATCTAATTCAGCTAAAGTAGCGTAGATGCTAACGTCAATTAAGCAATGGAATGTTTGCATCCCATTGCTAAATCAACGTTAGCATGTAAACATTACATTGCTAAATTAACGTTAGCATGTAAACATTACATTGCTAAATCAACGTAAGCATGTAAACATTACATTGCTAAATTAACGTTAGCATGTTAACATTACATTGCTAAATTAACGTTAGCATGTAAACATTACATTGCTAAATTAACGTTAGCTTACATCTGCGCTACATTAGCTGCAGCAGAAGGATAGACAGGAGTTTGTCAGCCTCTCAGGTTGAAATCAAGACGAACACATTATAAATACATTTGTTATCACGAGAAAACGATCTTTGTTATGTGGAGATAACGAGATAATAAGTCATTATCACGTGATAACAATGCATAAAATAAAAAAAATCTGGCCGTGGCTTCCGTACAAAAAAAAGAAACACTAAGTGCAGTTTCAGACTAAATCACTCTGTGCTGTGTTGTGAGTCTGACCTGTTCTTGATGATCCAGTAGTCTTGGCCTCCTTCAGAGCCGTAGCCGACCAGCAGCACCGCGTGACTCAGGTTGTTCGGGTTACAGCTCGGCTCGTCGTATATTCCTGCAAAGGAAATGTTAACCTGCATTAATTTACAGGATATAAGCTGTAAATACATCACTGGAGGTAATAAGGCAACACTGTTAGCATCCAGCTGTTTATTTACACATACCAGCAGATAAGGAGCAGCATAGCTTTCATTCAGAGTCATGAACCTTATGAACCTTATGAATCTAACTATATTTATTGTGCAAGTCACACTTAGTCTGTTTTCAGTCATGTTAAGTGAAGTGCAATCTGCACAGACAGCTTTTTAAATCACAAATATCCTGCTGTATATGTGTTTCTCACATTTTTTCTGCATGTTAATTGATTAATCAGGACTCCCGGTCTGTTTGTGAGCTTCACTTCACAACAAACAGACCGGGAGTCTTGATCAATGACAGTAGATGTGGTTAAAACATTTTAAACACATACACAGCTGGATATCTATGTGATTTATACATTTATCTATGTAAAAAACACTTAATTAATGCTAGAAATATTGAATGCGCAGGGTCGTACATCTCCTGCCCTCAGTGGAGATTGACACATTGTTTAAAATTGCAGTCTAAAGTGCCCTCTTGGGTGGCAAAACGTGCCTTTTCTGCAATGATCCAAATTCCAATGCACAAATCCAGTTCTCTATAGACTCCATGGTGATGCTAACTTCAGGGTTGGCCTGTCTATAGAGTATGTGTTTTAAAACTAGCCTGAGCTGTAGAACAGGAAGCTGGAATGATCTGCATCGACAGCGACCGTGATCGGCCCGATGGATGCGACGGCGTCAGCCAGCGCCTGCTCGTCTCCTTTGGGAATGAACCTGTAGTCCTTAATGTGGGCGACCGCCAGTCTGCTGTCGTAGTAACAGGGCTGGGTGTCCTGTGAAGAGAGAAACAGGTTGTAAAAGCAGGCTGGACACAGAATAATAACCTGTTTTCGAGTTGAGTCTCACCAACGAGGTGTACGGGTAGGAGCTGGTCGTCTCCAGCCCGTTGCTGACCACGTAGTCGTAGGCGTTGGCCATCCAGGCGCCGTTGCAGCCGTAGGTGCCGTAAGACTTGGAGCAGTCCACCAGGTTCTGCTCACTCAAAGATATAAGCTGACCTGTCTTCTTATAGATTTGTCCCTCGATGGCTCCCGTAGTGCTGAAGGCCCAGCAGGAGCCGCAGTAACCCTGGACAGAACATTCATCTGAAGCCGTTCATGATTCATTTTGGTTTAGAAACCAGCTGGAAAAGAATCGGTCTTACCTGGTCCTTCACCTCGGTGACGTACCCCATCTTCCTGTAGTCAACAAACCAGGCGTCCAGATGTTTGGCGGTGTTACGCAGCCTCCGGCTCGACGCCGTCTTCCCTCGCTTCACGAACTGGGAGTCGATCACAGCGCCTTGCAGGACCTGGTACTCCTGTCGGGTCTACAGATGGAGAACGTAAAGAAGATCGTTTATTTATTTAACCCTCTTAACTACTGAATCTAAAGATGTTTTCTATAATCGAATGCCAAAGAAAGCGACACTGTGAAGCCATGATCACGTGACAAATATTCACTGAAAATCTGTTTACACAGAGCCGAGAGGAGAGGACAGGAGAGGCTGCAGACAGGACAACACTGACAATATGGACACAATTTATTTTTCCAATATTCATGAAACTTCTGGGTCCTTTGAAGTGTTTCATGTCTAAATGTTGTTTTGTTTCAGTTCAATTATTATTTATCAGAGAAATTAATTAAAATATTTCCTTTTTTTTATGATTTCTGTCATTCTAACTGTGTTATTCTGCACAAAGACATGTTTGAGTTGTTCCCACTTCTCGCCATGATTGTGCTGATTCCACAGAGCTGCAGGACTTTTTAGGAGATTTATAGAGAGAAATACAAAGTTTGATTTCATTCTTTAGACAGTCGATCCCGTTGAATTATTGGAGCTGAAGCTGCTGCTGCTCACCAGGTCTCCATATTTATTCATGGCCATCGTGAACGGCCTCATCCCCATGAAGAACCCTTGGTTATTGTCTTCGATCATCTGTTTGTTGCCCTCCCAGATGGCTCTCCGCTGCATGTCGTCCTGCACGAGAACACAAAGATCAGATCACATGAACTCTCTGCTGCTGCTGCTGCTGCTGCTGCTCTGGTTTCACTCATGGAGTCCCACTCTCACCATTTCTTCGTATTTGATGCCGTGGCTGCTCTTCCAGACGTCCCACTCGGTCAGGACCACCTCGTCTGAGTCTGAGGCGGCGAGCTGCGGGCCGCACAGCAGCAGAAAGAGCAGAGCGGCTCGCAGCAGGAGGTCGGCCTGCTGGGCTACAGGGACGAGGTTTCATCACGTTAATGAATATCTGCCATGAACTGCAGCGTCCGTCAGACTCTGAACTCAAACATACATCTCATCTGTGTAATGAGATGTTTATGCACTGCAGCCTGCTGTAACATCTCTGTGTAATTATTGGTTATTATAGATGTTTTTGCTGATGCAGTCTCATCTCGTGCTGCATGGACATTCTCAGTCACCTGCAGACACGAATGAACGAGCATCACAGTCATTTCTGATCCTAATTACTGATGTTTTCATGATAGATCTAAATGCAAACATCACAAGCCATTTAAACCCAAACAAAGTATGTTTTCTTTAAAAGGATTGCTAAAAAATACAGCATTTATGTGAGAAAGAAACAGTAATAACAGGCATTATCGTCCAGTTTTAAAACTTTCCAACAAATCATCGGTTTTTAAAAGTTTCTGTTAGAAAAAAGTGACAAAATTGAAGCTTAAAATGTGTCTGTTAGTGTCAGAGTCTCTTTCTTCTACATGTGTCCTTTAAAATCAAACCAGATCCTGTTAAAAACCTGCATGCTGTTTGTTCCTCCAATAATTTGTTGAGGTTGTTCATTTAATTTGTTACAAATTCTGCATGTTGCTGCCTGCACAAAGGAGCTCAAACACTTTAATTATAGTCTTCAAGCAAATTACACAATACTGCACAAAAAAATCTGAATCTATTGTCAAACCTCATGATATTAAATATGCAATTTACATTTTAAAATGTGCAACTTTTGCAGCCAAACTTTGTACAGATTTTTTTTTAAATTTCTTTAAATAATTCCTTTGGATTTAATGTTCTACTGTAAGAAAACAGACAGTCGCCTTAATTTGACATTAGAAAAAAAGGTGTGTTTTAACATATAATAATAATAATAATTAATTGTAATTTAACATTCAAATCCAATAAGTAGGTGAATAATACTGTAAAAAAAAATGTATAATGTTGCATTATATTAATTTACATTATTATGTTTTACTTTTACCTCAAAAAAACAAAATTAAAAACAAGAAAATCCCTGTAAATTATACCGTAAATTTCTGGAAAAAAAATAAAAAAATTCCAGACTGTTTGCAAAATAGGTAATTAAAAAAAAGTAATTTACCTTTAACAAAAAAATAATAAAAAATCAGATAATTTAAGATGTTTTCCTCAGACTGTTAGAGTTAAACAGCAGCTGTGAGCGTCTTACCGTCCTGGTTGTGAGTCTGTTTTGTTCCCATGTTGTGAGACTCTGAGCAGCGACTCTGCAGCTTCTCACCTCCTGTCGCCTTATAAAGCCGCAGCATGAGCACATGTTTCCACTGGACCTCCATGAATCCCTTAATCAACACTTGTGCTGTTACTGAGAAGGACATTAGTCAACAAAAATCAGATGCTTTCGCTGCTCCTCCTCAGTAATTCCTCCATTATCGTTCAGAAAGAGCTCAAGCTGCAATATCGTAAATCCCTCAATTACCGGTTTATAAGTGAGCATAATACCTGACATCGAACTTTCCAAAAACAGTGAGCAGGAAGCACAAACATCATTTATTTAAGTAGGTAAATGTATAAATACCTTCAGTCCAAACCTCCTTTAGTGGAAGAACAAACGTGTGATGAGAAAAATGTTCTTACAGGAGCAATGAAGTCACGTCTGCCTTTATTATTATTATTATTATTATTATTATTATTATTATTATTATATGCTGCATTATTGGATTTAAATTCACTGAATTATTTAAGAGGTTTTTCATTGTTTTTGCCAGAAAACAGTAAAATTATTTTATTAAAAACAAGTTATATTTATTAGTATATAAAACTATATAAAGATTAACCATAAAATAAAAGTTTAAATATTTAAATAAATATATTGGGACATTATTATTAAAAAATTTTTACTGTATTATTCAATAGCTTCATGGTCTTAAATGTTAATGTTAATTACAGTGAATTTTATGTAAAAAATAAAGATAAATTAACTTCATTGCTGGATGTAAAATTGCATGTTGTATATATATTTGCAGGTTATTTACAGGGAGGCAGTTGGTGAAAGTTTAATAAATAGGTTTTAGATAAAATAAGATAGGATAAGATATTATTTTATTAGTCCCATAATGGGGAAATTTCCAGTGTTACATCAGCAAAAATAGGAGACGCATCAATGAAATAACAAGACAAAACAAGTAATATAAAAGTATTAAAAATGTATTCAAGAAAGAAGAAACATAAATATATATATTAAAACTTGAAACAATAAGAATTATTAATTTAAGAAAAATATATAGACGATAAAGAAATTGCACCATTAAACAATTTACCGCTGCTTTTTCCAAAATAATTATCAGTCTTTTATATATAACTTTTATCATGTTTTTCTGTTGTTTTCTCCCTTTGATTTGCAGGTTTTGTTTGAATTGAAATGTCCTTTTTTTCATGTGTTTTCTGTCCTTTCTCATGATGCTCCTGCTGTTTGCTCCGCAGCGCCCCCCGGCGGCCTCCTGCTGCTCCTCCTGCTCCTCCTGCTCCTCCTCCTCCGTGCAGCAGCCGCAGAGGATGAGCTCAGCTCGGCCGTCTGGCTGTGATTATGTCCGGGCGCCGCCAACACCCAAACTCAGTGCGGCACAAACAAACAGCTCCGTCCCTCTAATGAATGAGCGCGCAGCGAGAAGCATGAGTCACGAGTGAGGTCTGCAGGATGTCATTCAAGGTAACGGAGCTTTTCCTCCTGCATCATGCTCTGCACGCGCCCTGCAGGGCCCGCAGCAGATCATAGCTGCTTCCTCTGAAAGGTTATTTATGTTCAGGGTTTATGGAGTTAAATATCAGTGTTTGTAGCTGTGTGTCGGTGTAATCAGATGGATCATATGACCTGCTTAGATTTCACATATTAACAGTGTGTGCATGTGCAGTTTGATGCAAAATAGTTACTTTATTAGTCTCCAGGATAATAAACGTGTTTGTCTGCTGTTTTCACCGGCTGCTCCTCAGCCAGTCTGTGTAAGACTATAATGGTGGTTCGGGGTTGTTGTGTGTATTTACCCCGCAGAAGGAAACACCCCTGGCTAATGCCGTGTTTTGGGCGGCGAGGAAGGGGAACCTGGCTCTGCTGCAGCTGCTGCTGAACAGCGGGCGCGTGGACGCCGACTGCAGAGACAGTGTACGGACGCTTTACCCATAATCCACCTGTGGTAGGGAGGCAGAGGGCCGACCTCTGTGGCTGCATGTGTGAACCACCCAGTCTGTGTTTTCATTCTCATCATAATAAAGGATGTTGAGTCGGCAAGTCTGCAGAAATGAGCAGTTTTTCATCGTCTGCATAGAAAAGCACACAGCAGGCTGATTCACTGTCGCTGTGGTTGTTTTCAGTACGGGACGACGGCGCTGATGGTGGCGTCCTACAGCGGCCATTACGACTGTGTCAAAGAGCTCATCATGCAAGGAGCCGACATCAACTTCCAGAGAGAGGTATGATGGGAAATAACTGGGAGGCTACAGAGAAGATATAAGACTTTTGCATGTTTAAACCCCCTGAATCCCAAGAAACGTGTTTTATATAAAAGATCAACAATGATGCACCTTTTATCGTAGAGAGGAACTGTAAAAACAGGCTTTATTGTTGGAATTTGAACTTTCCAACAGTCCTTGAACGGATCATACGTAATGAAAGTCTCTGCAAGAAAAAGTGACCCAAATGTAGTTTAAATTTAGGATATTTCTGTCATAATGAAATTATATAACATGTCTAAAAATAAAGCGTTTGCACGAACCAGATCCTGTTTCTGCTCCTCAGAGACTCTGTGAAGCCAGGATTGATTCTGCTGAAAATCTGTTTACACAGAGCAGAGAGGAGAGGACAGGAGAGGCTGTTTACACAGAGCCCAGAGGAGAGGACAAGAGAGGCTGTTTACACAGAGCCCAGAGGAGAGGACAGGACAGGCGATGGAAACCCATTTCTTTCCCAACATTAATGACACCTGGAAAGTGTTTATATATGAAATCTATTTTATTAAAATTTTTAAAGAATAATTTATCATAGAAATTCAACTTTTTTCTGATTTCTGTCATTCTAACTGAGTTATTCTGCACAACAACATTATTGAGTTGTTCCTGATTGTGCTGATACATATTTTATATATTGTAGTGAAACACAAGGACACAGAGAGGAAAATGTAAAAAGAGCAAAAACAAACAAAAAACTGCTTGTTTCAGGGCGTCTGATGTTGTTTTTTCCAATGGAAACGTTTGTGACCTTTGATCCATTCAAGGACCGTCTGAAAGGTCAAATTCCAGTAATAATGGCTGTTTTTACAGTTTCTTTCCGTGATAAACTGTTTATTTTTCTTAAAGAAAAGATACTTTTCAATTCTAATTTATTTGACATTTGAAATAGATGCAAAGTTTTTTCTTTCAAGTTCAAGAAAAATGAAAAACAGAATCGTCTTTTCTTCCTGTTCCAGACGGGTTCCACGGCTCTGTTCTTCGCCTCCCAGCAGGGACACAACGAGGTGGTGAAGCTGCTCTTTGAGTTCGGCGCGTCCACTGAGTTCCAGACGAAGGTTTGCAGCCGCTGCAGAGATCAGGAGGCGTTTCTCTCTGCAGCACCTGATATAAATATCCTCTGTTTCTCCTCTCAGGACGGCGGCACGGCGCTCACCGCCGCCTCCCAGTACGGACACTCCAGGGTGGTGGAAACCCTCCTGAAGAACGGCGCCAACGTCCACGACCAGCTGCACGTGAGCTCTGATTCTGTGTTCCCTGTATGTGAGTCAGCAGCTCACAGTCTGTCTGCAGGATCCCCGTCTGAGCTGCACACACACACGTTTATATCATCAATGCACTTTTTGATTAGTTGGAAGCTTTTTTGCAGGAAAGTGTGTGTTTTATGTTCCAGGATGGAGCCACCTCCCTGTTCCTCGCCGCTCAGGAGGGTCATGTGACTGTGATTCGTCAGCTGTTGTCGTCCGGCGCCAAAGTGAACCAGGCGAGGGAGGTAACGTCCTCCTCGTTAGCATGTTTACACATTTAAAGGACACAAAGTCGCTCCTCTTTCCCTTTAATATTCCTCTTTCCTCCTCGTCCGTGTGCTCTGCAGGACGGCACCGCCGCCCTGTGGATGGCGGCCCAGATGGGTCACAGCGAGGCGGTGAGGGTGCTGCTGCTGAGAGGCGCCGATCGAGACGCTGACAGACAAGTATGTCGTTATTTTAGCATGAATTCACCCTCTGAACTCTGAACAACAAGCAGGTTCAGGCTGGTTTTTGCTCATTTTACTCTCTGTGTCCTTTTATTTCACTGCAATATATAAAATATGTTTAAAGTCCTGCAGCTCTGTGGAATCAGCACAATCTCAAACAATAATAATAAAACAGAGTTCTCCACATATTGTCCGTATGTTCAGTGTTGTCCTGTCTGCAGCCTCTCCTGTCCTGTCCTGTCCTCTCCTCTCGGCTCTGTGTAAACAGATTTTCAGTGAATATTTGTCACGTGACCGTTGGGCTCAGCAGAAAAAACAAAAAAACTTTAAAAATATAAAAACCTGTAAAATCTGTGAGAAAAAAATGTAAGGAATAAAACTTTTTTTTAAAAATACTTTAACGCAAAACAGTATAAACCTGTTAAAAAAACATTTAAAAACAAAAAAAGAGTAAAAACATATTAAAGAATGTAAACAAATTGTACAAATTAAAAAAATAAGATAGAAACCTGTAAAAACTGTTTAAAAAAACTGTGAGAATAAAAAGGAAGAAAAGGAAAAAAACAAAAAGAGGACAGTAAAAACCTGTAAGAAAAACTTTAAAAGGTAAAAAAAAAAAAAAAAAAA
>CAFUXE010003105.1:130497-142495 GCA_903364295.1 Serranus cabrilla | reverse complement strand
TATTATTATTATTATTATTATTATTATTATTATTATTATTATACGTGTCTCCCCTGAATCATTATTTGCTCTATGATCTTTGATGGTTGCCCTTAACCCCGCCCACCGCGCATCCTCTCACCGCTCAGCCTCTTTGGAGAGGGAGGCGTTTGTTTTGAATGACGTCACCCATCAGCTGACAGCGTTGGAAAGTGCTAGCAAACGCAGCAGCGAGGGGCGCGCTCGTTCACACAAACTCACACAGGCAGAAAAGTTGTCTCCTCCTGTGTGCAGCTCCCGAGAGTGCATGGTGCCGTGGAGGGAAACTGATTCTGCGTGACTGCAGCAAAAGAGCGTCGTTTCATTTAAGCTACCGCCCAGAGACTGCAGTCCGAGACCATCGACCGACGGGCGGCCCGGGGTTATTAAACAAGCCCCACAACTCTCCGGCCAACAATTTGAGAGCTAACTGAAGAAGCTAAACAGCTAACCCGAAATGGCGACGGCTATATACTTGGAACATTACCTTGACAGTGAGTATCTGGAGAAACACTGTACTGGTGTTAACATTTTAAACATCTTACGTTTGTTTGAGGTTTAGTTTTACTGTGTCGCATACTTTTTTTGCTTGACGGATGACTGACAGATAGTACAGTGCGTTAGCTGCTAGCTGTTAGCTCCGGAGCTAACTAACTGATTAGCATCGCCGTCGGTGGTATAAAGTTGGATAAAACTCTACATGTTTAATGTTTAACTAATGCAGGGAGTCTATGTATGTCACCACGAGTTGACTAATTGTTAAATATTTAACAGAGTTTGGTAGCGGTTGCTGTATTTGGGGTACTGTCACAGCTGCTAACTAGGTGACCTAGCGACTAGCAGTGGTTTTGTAAGGTTGTTTAAAATGATATCGGCATATTTAATGTCATAACATTTTATTTTGAGTCAATTTTTGGCCAAATGTGGGTTTGCTCAAAGGATGGCAGGCACCATGCATTTGCAACCTGTTGATAACCGCGTTTCCCGTAAGAGTTACGCGCCGGGGCGGGGTATTTGAAGTGCGTCACATATGTAATGTTCAGTGTATGTAATCCCCAAAGCTTTATGTAAAAATAACATCTTTATATAATAATAATAATACCAAAATGATATAAATGTATTTATACATATATATATGATATAATTAAAAGAATAATAGGGCACAGGCATCCAAAAAAAATGCTAAAAGTAAAATACATGAAAATTTAAAATTATTTTTAAATAAGCGCAGGCCAGATGCTTTAAAAAAAATAATACGGATGCATTGCAAGGTAACTTAAAAGGGAACAATAATAAAAAATAGATTACTTTTACAAGTGGTTAAGAAAAATACATACTAGTTTTAATGTCTTTCATTTCTGTATATTAAATATTTTTTTAGTGTTTGATGTATAAATACTTTAATTTTGTAATATAGCAACTACAATTATTATTATTTATTAGTATCTGTTCAGTTATTTATGGATTTAGTTTATTTATATAATTGAGTCTGTTTTGTTGCCAAGTTTGGTGTTTCCTCCCTGTAAATTGACAAGACTAAAGAAAGCGTTTTCTCAGTTATTTTTTATTATTATTCTTCCTTAAGTTGTTATTGATTGTTGTTGTTATTACCACTATAATATTTAAATTATAGTTTAAATATTATAGCCACTGCCCTGTGTTACCTAAAAACTGCATGAATCGATGTATTTATTCTTGTACATGGTTTTGAAGCATTCTGTTATTCTGTTATAGTGTTATTTTTGATCAGCACAATTTTAAATAAGATGTAAGAGATGGAAAGCCTCTCCCTTGGACTCCCTCCTAATATTGATTTCCTCTGTAGGTATTGAAAACCTGCCATGTGAGCTGCAGAGAAACTTCACTCTGATGCGGGACCTGGACAACAGGACTGAAGGTGATCATTTAATCTCATAAAGCTGTTATCATACAAATGTAATACGGATTAAAAGACCCTAAACACACATGTTCTACCTGCACTTTAAATATATTATCTTAAGTTTAGTAGCAAATTATTACATTGTTTTTATTTACATTTTAGACAATGTTCCAACATTCTTGGATCCAGAGTTGTATATTAAACTCAAGAGAGGTTAATATTTAGGCTTTGATAATGGTTTTCCAGCACTGTAATAATTCTGTCGTTGTGCAGAAAAGAAAGGAGAGATCGACAAACTGGCTGAAGAGTACATTGCGAAGGTGAAGAATCTGGCGTCAGAGCAGAGAGTGGAACACCTGCAGAAAATCCAAAATGCCTACAGCAAGTGCAAAGAGTTCAGCGACGACAAAGTCCAGCTCGCAATGCAGACGTATGAAATGGTGAGTCCTAACGTTAAATATTCTTAATTTGCAAATGAAACCCTGTATATTGTCAGTTTCTAATCTTAAGTAAAATGCGTTTGCTTCAGGTGGACAAACACATTCGCAGACTGGACGCAGATCTGGCTCGGTTTGAGAACGAGCTGAAGGAGAAACTGGAAGTGAGCGGCTACGAAAGCACAGAGGGAAGAGCACTGAAAAGTGAGTTGGGTAACAGAGGAAAGATGAGCTTCATAAGACTAACTGGACTGATGCTCATCTATAAATGTAATATTTCCACAGAGGGTGAGTCCCGGGGGCTGAGAGACAAGCGAGCATCCAGAGGAAGAGCGCGGAAAGGTTCTGATGAAGATTCTCCCAAAAAGAAAAAAATTAAAAACAGGTTTGTTTGGGCTGCTGGTTCAGTCAAGGATCTGCAGCTTCCAGAATGTGCATTACACATTTTTATCAGACCTGAATCTGTCAGTTCTAATCATGCTCCGTGTGTGTTGTCGGACTTTAGCCCAGACTTGAGTGACGCTCTGCTGCCGATGCAGCCATCAGACGTTCTGGACATGCCGGTCGACCCCAACGAGCCGACGTACTGCCTGTGCCACCAGGTGTCGTACGGAGAGATGATTGGATGTGATAATCCAGATGTAGGTTTTCACTTTCTTTACCTAACTGTAAGTTTGTGTACTTGTTGTTGTTGTGGCGAAACATTCTTAACACTGATGTTTTCCATCCTTCAGTGTCCGATCGAGTGGTTCCACTTTGCTTGTGTTGATCTCACCTCAAAACCCAAAGGAAAATGGTAAGAACTTTGAATTAGTTCAAAATATGGTAATTATGTCATTATTAACTCTCTGGACCCCAACAAGCTGTTTCAGGGCATTTTCCTCTCTGTGTCCTTTTATTTCACTGCAATATATAAAATCTCTATAAATATTTAAGTCCTGTGGAATCAGCACAATCAGGAACAACTCAAACATGTCTTTGTGCAGAATAACACAGTTAGAATGATAAATCAGAAAAAAGAAGAAATGCAAGTTGAATTTCTCTGATAATTTTTTTTTATTAGAATAAAATGTTTATATTCAACACTTTCCCAAGTGCCCACAAGTCTCATGAATATTGTAGAAAAAATATCTCCACATATTTTCAGTATTTGCATGTTTTCAGCCTCTCCTGACCTCTCCTCTCGGCTCTGTGCAAACAGATTTTCAGTGAATATTTGATATTTGAACTTTTGATCCGTTCAAGGACTGTCGGAATGTTTAAATTCCAACTATAATGCCTGTTTTTACAGTTTCTTTCTCAAATAAATTGTATTTTTGGTGAATTTTCAAAGAAAACCTACTTTTGAAGTTGGTTCAGAGGGTTAATATAACATCTGTCCTCTGTGCCTAAACATCTTTTCTCTCCCCTCTGAAATCTCTCAGGTTTTGTCCGAGGTGCACCCAAGACAAGAAGAAGAAATGAAATTCCTCATCATCAGAAATACTTAACTAATAATGTATGTATGTTGGGTGTAGTTTAATAGTGTAATATATATTTCAGTTCCTATAACTCTCCATAGACATGTTTGGTCACACAGCTTTCTTTAAAGGCCTAATCCAGATCTGGAGTGTCGCCACCCTGATTACCAATCAGAACGTCCTTCCTTTCAAGTCATATAGTGTATATATTGTCATTACTAACAGAAATCTTGGATTGTGGCTTTAGCATACTTGAAATATCAATTTTATAAAGAACTATTTTTTAAACGAATGAAAAGCCTGCTGATAATTTACAATTTCAAACACCTTTAATCCTTACCCAGTTTTGGTGGTAAAAGGAATTATGTGTCAGACTTTCAGTTACCTACCTCCTTAGGGAAAATACATCAGCACTGCATACATGACTGCAATCGTAAAATTTATGTTTAGATTATCTTAAACCAAACAAGCAAAGCAATGTAAATCATTGATTATTTTCAAAAAAAGCGACAATTTTGAATGTATTGTGGTACTAAAGGTCAGTCAGTCAGTGTCTCGTGTCAACTGAATGAGGTATTTACGCACTTTGAATGAAATTTTCCCCTCAAGAGGTTTGATACTGCAGGCGTGGTTTTATGATATAGTTTATCTCGCTTAAAACTTTGCCATCGCTTCAAACCATATGGAAATATATACGTATATATATGTTTTGTATGATATAAAACCATATTTTGTGGACAGTTTTTTTCCAAAGATCTATATGTTGTACTGCTTACTTATTGGTGTACACTCAAATTTTATTTAATAGGATTTTAGAATCTTCTTTCATACTCAACTGTGAATATCACTCACTTAGGTGTAAGCCACAAATAAAAAGAGCCAAAGTCTTTGTATTTTGTAAAATTCAGTATTTTATAACAAATAAATATTCACTATTACAGTCGGGCCTGATTTCATTCATTGCCGTTTGAAATGGAACATGAATGAGTACTGTGATGTCTCTTGTGTCTCACTGTGCATGACTTTAGATGGATTTGTTCTCTCAAAACAGGTAATGATGTGCCATGTCTTTTTAGATTCACTTAAATGTTATAGTAAAAAAAATCACTAGAACTCAAAAAAGAACTCACACCTCACTTTGGGGCTGTGCCAATTCGCTATACTTTAACATAGAAAACTGATTTAAAGTTTAAACTGGTCAAAAGACTTGGGACTTCATTGTGCAAAATGGGCGTTTTGATCACTTGCACGCTTTTTTATGAAATAACACTTTCAGTTTTGTGCTTTTTTTTTTTCACAGCTAAAGGAGTGGAGAGAGGCTGGGACATTTTCTGATTTTTTTCTGAAAAACCTGTGCTAGTTCTCATAACTTTCACTCTTCATGAATCATTTTTAGGGTATTTTGTAGAGGAATTCATGCTGGTCGCAGACATCCTACTCTGGAATCAGTCGGACGTACAGATTTGGCTCAGTGAGCCTGAATGTGACAGCAACTCCAGCCAACTGTCCCATAGAGACTAATGTTAACTGGGACCAGACATTTCTAGAAGAAACAGAAAAAGCCTATTTTAAAAACCTGTGATCTTGTTCACATATTTTTACTACAGACATTAAATCTACACCAACGCGTTCAGCAGAGGCTTCTGTTTCTGAAAACACCAATATTTACTTGTTAGGACTCACAGTTTTCGCAACAACACTAGTAGTTTGAGAGGTGAGATCTCCATTAAATGACCAGTCTCTGTGCCAGGATGAGCCAGCCCTTCAAAGTAAAAGCCCACAATATAGCTGTATATTTACATTATGTCAGGTGGTTTACAGTCTGAAAGGTCACAGAAAACATTAGTTTTAAAATCCATCATCAGACTCCTCATCCCAGCTGCATTTTTCTTCTGTAGTCTTGGTGAAATCCACTTCCACGTCATAAACAAAGTTGGGATCGTCCTTGAGCTTCCGGTTCTTCTCGAACAGTCCGTCCATTTGGCCCTTTTTGCGGGCCAGGTCGTCATCGTCCAGTTTGTTCAGGTCTTCGTCGGGGTCCAGGCGGAACGAGTCCAGGCTGTGCTGCAGGCTGAAGCCCTGCATGTGATCTCTCAGGATGATGTGAAGCTTCTCCAGCTGGCTCTGAGACACGTTCTCCAGGTAGTCCCTGTGCCGAGGGTGGTTCTTCAGCCTCTCTGCAGCCATGCTGTAGTCTGCAAGAAGAAAACACACCAATGATTCAAACAGCAATAATGATAAATGGTTGTGTGCATGTATGAGAAGCAAAAATATTTGTTCTGTCTTACCAGAATATTCAGAGAAGTTCCTTACAGGTATGACTCTTTTCCTTACATGTTTAGTTTCCTTGTCTTCATAAATTAAAACTATAGCAGGAGGACTGAACTGAACTCCGCAGCGCTTCGCCTCGAAACTCATTTTCTGTTTGTGTTTTTCAGCCTGCAGCAGTCCAGTGTCAGCTGATCTACACTAAAAGTTCAGCCATGAAACATTTTAATCACAGTTAGTCATAATAATTCATATATTTCACATTTGATGAGCGAGCTTCAGCTGATCTGCACCAACGTTGCTTGGGAGTTTGACGTTAATCGGTCTTAAACCTTGCTGTCTTGTCCGAAGCCTGCCTATATTTTAGAGTAAATATTTAAAAATCCTTATTTTACTCACGATGAAAATCATTGTTAATATCTTATTGTTTTAAGTGTGAATTTTCAATACATAATTATGGCTCAGATTTCAGCCAAAATTCCCGGTATTCTGTTCTTTCTATTCAGGCGCCGCTTCGGCTGCCCCAGAACTACAGAGGGTCTTTCAACATTCGCTTCCGTAAACAATTTGAAAACGAGCACCGAGAATCATAGCTGCGTCCGACTGAATTTAATATAGAGATATATAATATTTTGGCTGTAGAAAACCTGTTGTACGTCACCATTATTATCTGAATGTATTTTTTATTTTTTTCTGTGTGGGCTTGTTTATCGACATGCCATTGCTTCATCGAAAACGGTAAGTTTAGGGTAAGTCCAGCTAGCTAAAACGGATAAACACTGATTCGTTTTGACGTCCTGCAGCTCTGTGGAATCAGTACAATCATGGCTAGAAGTGGGAACAACTCAGACATGTGTTATTACAGTTGCAAAGGTTTGCTCTGTCTAGTCTTGGACTAATACAGCTTACATTTCTTTGTAGATGAGAACAAGAACCACTGTGATCTTCTGAAACAGCAGCTTGAGTCCTCAGTAGTTTCAGTGGAGATCATCAAGAAAGGTTTCCACAGGTATTTACAGTTCAAACATCAAACCATAATCATCTTTAAAGCTCCTTGTGAGTGGACGAGTAGATGACTCCTGATGTGTTTCAGGGAGGTGGTGACCACTGTGGAGCTCAGTCCAGATGTGCTCAGTGGGCTCAGAGTTCTGCTGGTGCACAGCTGGCCCAGAGGGGTCTATGTGGATCCGTATCAGCTTGCATCCCTGAGTGATCAAATGGACTGGCGGGTAAGATTGACACCTTTTATTTTAAGCAAACAAAATGGCTCTTACAGTGTATTTTTGTATAATTTATTCTTGTCTATATTCCCCTCTGTAAGATATTACTGGATTCAGCCGTTGACCTGGAGCTGCCCGCTCACAAGACTGCAGGATTTGTCACTTATGCGTTTCCCACTGCTGATGGAGAAACTTCCAGACCGCTCAAAGTAACAGTCCCTGTCCACGGGCGATACCACGAGCCGTCTTCTGCTGGGGAAACATCCACATCTGTCAGCATCGAAGCTCCAGAGCTGCTGCTGCGCTCTGATACATGTGAGCGGATCGACTTTATTCTGTCTTCATGTGTGTCTCTCATCTCAGAAACTACAGAAAAAGTGTGTTAAAATACATTTGATAATTCAATATTTGATTAAAACAAAAGATGGGCGTTTTGGGGAAATTGACACTTTAAATCTCTGACAGATTTCCTCAAATATATTTACTTGAACCTTCAGGGAGAAAGTGATTCTTTCCATTACAAAAGCATAAATATTATTTAAAGCCCGGCGATTTAATCATCCAATATTGACCTGTCACAGACATATCTATATATTATATACTATACTATACTATACTATATATTATATACTATTATAATTAAACTTCTTTCTTCTTCCAGGTTTACAGCTCAGCAGTTTGGCCCCTCACCCTGTGGTGGACGCTCCCTGTACTGCTGACAACTCGAGCATGTGTCCGTGGGTTAAACTGCATCCACAGCAGGTGGTTTGACTGTAAATCTTATTAAATTCCAGTTATGTATACTGCTTTATAATTGTCTATTGCCCCGTCTGTGTTATCACTCACTCTCCTGCAGGAGCGACGCGGCCCATCAGGTTTCCAGATTCCAGTCGGTGACGGGTCTTTGGTGGCGCCTGTGTGTGCGGGGACTCTCCTCGTCACGATGCTCTGCTGCCTGACTCTGTCCAGATACATGTGGAGACATCGCAGCGTTTGAACTGATGCTCAACACACTGGATGTTATGGTCCTGGAGTCATACAGGTTCTGTCTGCTGCATCACTACGATCAAAGATTTCTACATAAAACAACAACAGCACAGGAACGGCACATAAAATATCAGGTTAATCCAAATAAACCAGACAGGAGCAGGAACATATCTCAGAGCATTTTATTTATTTTAACACTTTAAGAAGGCCACAAGTCATGTCAGATTGTCCAACATCCAAACACAATTTTACACTACAGTTACCACAATACAATTGAAAACACTCTTGCTTTGTTTTTTGTGCTCTGGGGTTATATTTATCCTTTTGATGTTTGAGATATTTGCTGTCTTGTTTGACAGTAAAAGTGTTTACATTGTTCAAATTCTAAAAAAAAATTCATCACTGTGTTTATGGACCATGATTGAATAAAAATATATATATATCCAGTTTGCAGACTTACTTCAGCAGAGCCTGCACAGTAAAAAAATAAAAGTTGCCAATAACTTACCATCAAATAACAGTAAACAACCATCAGGTTTTTATTTATTTAAATATATAAACGTGTGTGTGTATGTGTGGAATAGGGAGGGTTTTTTTATATGATGGTAAGTATTTGGCTACTTTGTGGTAACCTGTGTATTTTTCTTAATTTTTGTATAGAATTCACTGTAATGTAACATTCAAGACCATTAACCAAATGAATAATACTGTTATAAAGTTGTTTATATCTTTACCTCCAGCTGATGGAACGTGTGTTTCATATTATAACTGTTGAACTCGTTACCTACCATGCTTTTCTGACATTTTTACACATTTCTCAGAGCTACTGCTAAATAATAAAAAACAAAAGATCTCCTCTCTTGCTGTTTGTGCTTGATAGATAGATAGATAGATAGATAGATAGATAGATAGATAGATAGATAGATAGATAATACAGCAAACTACAGCAAAAGCACACAAGAATAATCAAAAATTCAAAGATAGAATAATAGAATAAGAATAAAATGCAATAAAGTTTTTATTTCAAATCTGAATTTGGAAAATAAACACTGAAAAACTATTGCCTGTATTTCTGTAGTTTTTATTGTTTTTCTACATTAAGTGCAATTACCATTAAAAAGTCAATTGTTTTAATTACAAATATTAACCATAGAGTGTGTACAGTGAATTCAGAAAACACACACAAACTGAACCAAATAGTGAGTATATGATATTTAAAAAAACTAAAATTTTCTTTAAAAATGCCATTATTGTAGGAAGGTGTCTATATTGTACCTGTTGAACTACATTACCTAAAATGCTTTTCGACCCAGTTTAACCTCTAACTTCCAGTTTCTGGTATTTAACGCGTTCTTCTGAGCTCATAATAAATGTTAAAGTTAAATAAATGTGTTTTCAGGGGTTTACAGTGTGAGCAGAGATGTGGTTAATGTCTGCAGCCAGACAAACTTCTCTCATTCATTGGAGCCCCTGAGCTGTAGGGCTGGGTCCGTTAGTTCCGCTTCCCCTTCGCCATAGCGGAATCCTCCCCGGGCCGCACAGAAACAAGGAAAGCTGCCTTGTAAATAGTCGTAGCCACGTTTTTACTGACTTATCTGTGCGCGCGGCGTACCACCAAATGCCCCGAGTAACGGAGGAAGTACTTTTAACGGATTTACAGACGTTTTCACGGCGGAGCGGCCGGGAGAGAAGTCCTGCTCAAGTTTAACGGCTGTGGAGTCTCCGGTGAGCCCCGCTGCTTTCCGTTAGCCCGTTAATACACCTCATTTACCGGGTACTTTGCTGCCTATTTACCGCTGTCTGACCCACCGCTAACTAGTCCATAACTAACCATAACCGTGGTTGTCAGACTTGTTAGCATTAGCTCAAGGCTAGCACTAGCCTAGCTTGTCATGCTAACGTTAGCTTAGCACACTTGTTGGCCAAGAAGTAGTTCATGCTAGCGTTAGTTAGCATGCTAGCCGCCCCTGTTGTTACTCATTTGAAGGGCATTTTTAGACAGAAATAGATGGAAATACAGTTTTATAGAGGAAAATTATAATGTGTAGACACTCTTTAGCTAAATAAGAAAAAGTGAAGTGTGAAGCTTTTCATTTCTGGATCAGTTTGCAGTGAGAGAACTTGCTTTATTGTTTTATGCTCATCTTGTTTGCTCAGTTTTTAGGACAGAAAAATACGACTTTACTAAAAAAGAAAAATGCTCTAAACTTTCCTTGTAGTAGTGATCACTTCAGAAAGGGATCAGTTGAGCTAGAATAAACTGTGACCCCTGTTTTCATCTCCTTTCAGTTAACTTTCTATGTTAAGCTAATTTTAAGTTAACGTTAGCTAGATGCTGACAAATTATTAGTTTTAATTGAATAAATCACCATTTTATGAGAATTTAATCTGTACTTTAATCCTCTGAACATCAGCAAGCTGATTGAAGGCATTTTGTGCTCTTTTTACATTTTCCTCACTTTGGCCTTTTATTTCACTACAATATAATGTATATATTTATAAAATGACAGATGTAAACATGACAAATTAGTGCTGAAATAGTTGATTTGTTGTTTGTCCAAGTAGTAATTAATTAACCGTACGAACACCAACAAGCAGTTTCAGGGCGTTTTACTCTCTTTTTACATTTTCCTCTCTGTGTCCTTGTATTTCACTGCAATATATAAAATCTGTATAAATCTCCGAGTCCTGCAGCTCTGTGGAATCAGCACAATCAGGAACAACTCAAACAGAATAATACAGAATGACAGAAATCAGAAATAAGTTGAATTCCCTGATCATTTTTCTTTTTAAATTGGAATAAAATTGAATTTATATATACAACACAAGTGTTTCAGTGTTGTCCTGTCTGTAGCCTCTCCTGTCCTCTCCTCTCGGCTCTGTGTAAACAGATTTTCAGTGAATATTTGTCCCGCAGAATCAATCCTGGCTTCACAGACTCTCTGAGGAGCAGAATTTAATGTTTCTAACAGGATCTGGTTTGATTTTAAATGACACATGTAGAAGAAAGAGATTCTGACACTAACAGACACATTTTAAGCTTCGTTTTAGACACTTTTTCTAATGGAAACATTTGTAACCTAAGATCCATTTGAGGACTTTCGGAAAATTCAAGTTCCAACCATAATGCCGGTTTTTACAGTTTCTTTATACAACGGTATATTTTGAGCAATCTTTTAAAGAAAACATACATTTCAGTGAGACATATTCTTTAAGTTTTAGTTGTAGTTCAAGTATAATTTAAGTTGTTTCACAGTAGAGACTGGTGCTCTGATAATAAATCACCACACTCTGCTGCCTTATTAACCCTTTTATAATCTGTTTATGGTCTCATGAATGTCTGATCTTCCTCCAGGTGCCTCGCTGCTGCTTCCTTTCTCCTCCGCTGTCATTTTCGGCACATGTAGCACATGAGCACAGCCGTGCCTCCTGCTGCTGTGAGCGCTGTGTGTGTCGTCCTCGCCCGCCGTGCCCCCTCCCCGCCCTCTTCGCCCTGTGAGGCTCACAACAACAAGAACCTGCAGTGATGTGTGATAACGGAGACCCCGAGGACAAACCCCCGGCCCCCCCGGTCAGGATGAGCAGCACCATCTTCAGCACCGGCTCCAGCAAAGACTCGCTCTCAGCCAACCACAGCTCCAAACCGCTGCCGTCTGTGCCCGAGGAGAGGAAACCTCGCAACAAGATCATCTCCATCTTCTCCGGGGCTGAAAAAGGTGCGTCAGGTTG
>CAFUXE010003105.1:100503-119158 GCA_903364295.1 Serranus cabrilla | reverse complement strand
AAAGCGCGGCCATTTTTTCAGAAGTGTTCGGACTAACGCTGCAAAGACGACAACAGCCACGAAGTATCCGAGAGACGCGTTGAGTCCGGACATGGCTCCCACCGGCTGCTGTGTCTTTTCCAAAAGAAACACATGAGGGTTTGACTCCACAATCTGCTGTCTGTTTGGCAACGTGGCACATGCAGAGAGACATTTCTTATCAGAGACACGTCAGGTTTTTGTCCCACAAACACCTGCCAGAATACACACAGGCTGTGACACAAGGTCAGGTCAGGAAGCTGGCCTTCGCCTGGTGGTCAGGTACAAATAGATCACGGTTAATGCTTCCTCTCTCTGTAACATAAAACATATGCTGTAAATGTTCTTTTTCCTAATAAACTGCAGTCATTCGAAAACACACACAAGGGCTCATGCACTAAACTATCCATGCTCTGGGTTTGACTTGTAATCTACTGATAAAAGCTAAGATTTGATTTCTGACCTGCAGCTGGTGTTATCCAAATAGAAATAGCTTTTTATTTCAGAACTCCATGTCTACCAGAGAGGACAAGTTGTCTGTTAGCAAGCTGATGTTAGCTATATGTTAGCAAGCAATTCTGCAGAGCTTTCTGAATAACACTCATTCTACTTCAACACGAGATACATACTGTCAAATGCTTTAGCTTAAGTTACAGAAATGTGGTCAAATTAAAACTGACTTTGGATATAAAAGTTCAGTTTTGTGGTTTGTCAGATTTTAAAAACTTGGTTTGTGTCTTACTCAAAAAGTTTAAGAGTCAAGATTAAGAACCCTTAATTTTTAAGAGGACAAAAGTGGATATTTGCTAACATAAGCTTGCTAACATATAGCTACGTTAGCAATGCCAACAAACACATTGGCCTTAATTTTAACTTGCGTTGTGGTAGAATGTCGATATTTCAGAAAAATATGCTTTGCTAACAATTTGCCTGACTTTCTGGTAGATTTAGAGTGCTAAAATAATCATATGACGTGCCTAAATGTAATAGTTTTAGCTAGAAACAGGCATTTTGTTAGCTTTTCAGACAAGACATGGTCTTCAGAGTATGACGCGTAGCACTTTGCCTCTACGGAGGGATAACTCACGTTATTTATCGTAATTTATTTATTTTGTACTACTTTATTCTCGTAATTAATTGATCATTTTTGAAATGTTTTTCTTAATTAATTTTTTTTTTCTAAATGTCGCAAAATTTACTTTAGCTAAAAGTACGTAAGTATTTTTGTTTTTCCCGCCGGTGGGCGTGGTCTTCAGAGTGTGTCGCTCTGCCTCTATGGAAACATAATTAAAACTTCGGCAAATTACAACTATATCCACTAAATTCCTGCTTTAAATTACAACCAAATAAACAACGTGTAGTTCAGGGACTGTAACCACTTATTTTATTAACAGACTCGCATTAGTAACAGCGACATTACAACAGTTAATTAATTTCAGTAACGTCAGAGTAACGGCGCTTTAAATCTGTTGAACGCTCTTTAATGTTGAGGCGGAAGTTGTGAAACGTTTACGTCTCCGTGTGTGTGTGCGTGTGTGTGTGTGTCAGCGGACACACTGAAGTGATGGCAGGGGAAGAGCTGACTCTCACAGAGGAATGAGAACTTGTCGGGGATGGCGGACAAACCTCTGACACTGTTCGTGAAGCTGTTCGCCGCCGGATTTTACGGTCTCAGCTCGTTTTTCATCGTCGTGGTGAACAAAAGTGTCCTCACCAACTACAGGTAACGGACTGTGGCTAACGGCCGGTAACGGTTTTAAACGTCCAGCCGAGAAGCTACGAGCCGTGCTAGCTAACCTAGCTGCTGGAAGTTGTGTTGCCTGGATAGCGGTTGAGCTCATTTGTTAGCTAACGGCAACTTTTAGCTAGCAGGAGAGCTTTATTTACATTTTAAGAAGCTACATTTTAAGCTAACATTCAGTTAGCTTCAGTATTCTGACTGTAAGTTCACTGGGACTAATCAGGACTCTGCTTTTACAGGTTCCCTTCTTCAATATGTGTCGGGATAGGACAAGTAAGTTAATTTCTTTGTGCAACTATTTTCCAAACTCTGTCAATGAAAGCAGCGGATTTAAAGTGATTTTTGTGGTGTGTGCAGATGTTTGCCACAGTGGTCGTGCTGTGGGTGGGCAAGGCTGCGAGGGTGATCAGCTTCCCGGACTGTGATGAGAGCATACCTCGCAAGGTGAGCACACCTTTCATACTGAGCCCAGGATATATTATATTATCTGTATCGGTGTGTAAACTGTCCGATATTCCCTTTACGTTTACACAATATATAATGTAGAAAATGTGGCTTTGTGTGATATAGAAATGCTGTTAGCTTTTGTTTTGTATTCTTGTCAGACACTGAACAGCAATCATGTTTATTTAGCTATTTATTTTATTCATATTTATTCTTTATTTTGTCAGTTATCGTTTATAGAAATGGCTGACAAGGTAATATATGTTTATAATGTAGGGAGGGGTAGGCAAGCCCTCTGCTGTGGTCTGCGGCTGGGAAAATTATACAAACGGTCCTTTCTTTACATTTTTAAGTTAATTTATCAGTGGTGTAGTTTAAAGATGACTAAAATGTCCATCACAGCTTACAAAAGTCTTTGCCCCAGCACCCAATTCTAAACTTTTTTGTTTTAAGTTTCCCTAGCTAAGTGAGATATTTTTGCGGTGTCCAGCCTCTTATTTGCACATTAATTAATGCTCATTGTGACCTGTTATTAATGTTAGTAGTCATTGTAAGGTTTAAAATAAGGTTTGTGACTTGAATTCCTAAATTTTTTCTCTTTTTTTTAGCCAACAATGGATCTTTTGTTAGTAAAGGTTTCAGACCCCTGGTATAATGTATAGTAATGTTTGAGAAAGTAGCTCTTTGTGTACATTTGCAGAGTGGTGAAAAATCTGTGCACAACCCACATAAAAAAATATTTATTTATTTTCATTGCAGCTCAAACAATGACTGTATCTGCTGCCATGTCAGTTATCGAAGAATTGGCATCGGTTTAAAAAATGCCATATCCGTCGGGCTCTAGATCATATTTCAATAGTTAGATATTTTACTTATCCCTCAGGAAATTCAGGTATCCAGTAGCTTATGCAGAACATAACTTATTAGATGATTATAAGTCGTTATTATCTCTCTTATTACTGTTCAATAATATTCACTACATCCTGTTTACATCTTTTTTTTTATATCCGCCCACATCATGTGTATATATTTTTTTATTTTATTGTTTATATTGTTCTCTACTTCTACATCCTCCTTTATTTATGCTATTTTTCACACAGCCCATGTTTATACTGGCCTTTCTTTCTGCTGTCAACCTGGTGCTGCAATGATAAAATGTCCTATAAAGGTTTATTTTATAGTATTCATGAAAAATATAGTAAGAAAACTGAAATTTAAAATATGAGATAGATCCTTTATTGATCCCTGTGGGTGAGATCGGGTGTTGCAGCGGAGAAAAACAGATTAAGATAATAAAATATTAATGGGACTAAAAGACAGAAACAAAGACATTCACTAGTGGTGTGAGTCATATGAAAGTAACAGGGAAATAAGATAGAAAGTATTGAAAGTATATAATAGAAAGACAGAAATATACAGTATATGTGCAGGAGAAAGTGAGGAAGTAGAGCTTTAAAGTGTTATTATTAGGACAGGTGGATTATGGGCTGATATAGCCAGAAACTGTGAAGACATTTTATCAGTTTTAACAGAGTTAAACAATAATTTCCAGTGAGTTTACAGTGATCAGGCCAGATGTTTCTGTATAACCGTCCAGACAAAGTAAACATTCATATATGGCTTATTATGAACCTAAATGCGTGGGTGTGTTCCTAATGTTCTCCTGTTTGTTCCTTACAGACGTTCCCTCTACCTCTCCTTTATGTGGGAAATCAAATCACTGGTCTGTTTGGAACCAAAAGGCTAAAGTAAGTCAGTGTGCTGGCTCCAGAGAGTGGGCGTGTGCCTGATTGTTGGCTGCGGTCCAGTCGCTGCCATCATGTTTTCACAGGCGAATGCTGCTGAACACGTTTAAGTTGTTTTCTCTCCCACCAGCCTGCCGATGTTCACTGTCCTCAGGAGGTTCTCCATCTTATTCACAATGCTGGCTGAAGGATTTCTTCTCAAGTAAGATTCCCTGCGACACACTTTCCCAGCCGCTCAGTTCAAAGCAGCTGGATAAAGTTTCATTGCTCTGCTTTCTTTGACCTTTCGGCAGGAAGAAGTTCTCCAGGTCGGTCCAGCTGACAGTATTTACAATGATCCTCGGGGCGTTTATAGCCGCAAGGTGAGTCCTGCTGCATCCAGGTGTCCCCTGCTGTTAACCCAACCGAAATTACCTTCACTACAAAGAGCTGTCCTCTCTGATATACGTCCCCACTTACCTGATATCACCACAAAGCTCATTAGACACATGTTGTAGTTAAAGGTGCAGGCCCGAAGCTAAAACACTCCTCAGTACTATCATATATTATGAAAGTCCCTTTTTATTGAGTTATCACTGTGACCTGCTGGAAGTCTGTTCGTTGGGAAGATTTTTTAAATTTAAGGATATGGATATTCATTTTATTTTCCCAGCACTATAGTGTTTCATCAATGAGGAAATTTAAACATGTGTTTTCTTTCAAAGATCGTCAAAAATACCCAGTTTGTTGTAGAAAGAAACTGTAAAAACAGGCATTATCTGATCAGCGGTTACTAAAGTTTCAGAATCACTTTATTATTATATGTGTCCAAAAATAAAGTGGTTGCACCAACCAGATCCTGTTAAAAACATTAAATTCTGCTGAAATCACGGGAAAAAAGCAGTATTCATGACACTTGTGGGTACTTGGAAAAGTGTTACATTACATTTTATTCCAATTTAAAAAAATTAAACTTGGGTTTACGCCTTTTTTTAATGATTTATGTCTTAACTTTTATTCTCTTTTTATTGAGTTAATCAAAGGAAACATTCATATCTTTGTTGTTTTATCGCTCCATAAAGCTGAACTGGAAGTTTTCCATTGAAGCCCTCATAAGTTATCCCGTTTCCTTTCTTTTCTCATTTTTAAAACATTAAATGAGTTGCATTGTGTTTATTGTAGACTTGTAAAATCCTTTTGGCTCATGTTGGTGTGTTGTAAAAACTTTTAGTAAAGCCTTATCCAAATACGTTTTATCTCCCTTGGTTAATGCTCCGTGTTGTACTTTCCTCTCCTCTCTGCTCACAGTGCTGACTTGTCCTTTGACCTGCAAGGCTACGTGTTCATCCTCCTGAACGACGTGCTCACTGCAGCCAACGGAGCCTATGTGAAACAAAAATTAGATGCAAAGGTATGTGGCAGCAGCAGCTGATGAATGGCCGCCATTGTTGGCCTGGAGTTGTTTTTGGCTTTGAGCTGAAGTCGATGAATATAGAAACCCAGAGAGTCCTTCAGGGTCTGGCTTCAGGGCACACGCTGTACACACACACACACACCCTGAGCCGGCCCGTTTTATTAGATTACTGCTGTTTACGTCTGTTAGAAAGTTATTTACACTTTGAAGGTGAAGTGAGAAGAAGTTGAAGGCTGTGAGCTCGTTTTAGCTGTTTATGTCACATGAGCGGCTCTCACGTTACAGCAGACGCTCAACTGCATCCACATTTAGTTTGTCATGTCTGCAGAGCGCCATCTGCTAATGTGGCACCAGACAGAGAGGTGTGTGTGTGTGTGTGTGTAGCAGACTGATGCAGACGGAGACTGGGCCGTGCAGCGTGGTGCCATGCATGACATCTGTATGCTAGTTAGTGAGGAATGCTGTGAATGAGCTCTCTGTCGTGCTGATGTTTCATGTGTTTCTGTCCCACAGGAGCTGGGGAAGTACGGCCTGCTGTATTATAATGCTTTATTTATGATCATTCCCACGCTTCTGCTGGCTCACGTGACCGGAGACATGCAGAAGGTACGTCTGCTGCTCTTCAGCCCAACATCTGCCTTCATGGCAGATTTCTCCATTAGATGTGAAATGTGTAACTGCATGGTTTGATCCTGACATATGTGTGAGCTGGGTGTGTGCTGTAAATATGGGCTGTGCTGGCTGGTCAGTGCTGGCACAGCTCCTGGTCGGCCCAGCTGGGGCCCAGCAGCCAGAGAGGCACAAAGCTGCTATTATGCACCTCGCAGAGTTATTACAGCCTCCTCTGACTGAACAAACCTCAGCGAAGATACTGACTGCTACCTTTTAAGGCCTGTGGAAACTCTCTGCTCAATTTGTCAGAGTGTAAGTGTTGGTTGTTTCTTGCTTTGCTTTTCCTAAACTGGGATCAGCAGCTCAGCAGCGCTCATTTAATCCTCGTTTCCTTTCTGCCAGAGACACTTTTATGAGGGACGACTTTGTTTTCCCAAAACAGACGGAATATTTTGAACTCAAATGACATTTAAAAGTAACATTTTCTTCAAGAAAACTAAAACAATGTCGATGAGCCACTAGAAGATACTCTGTTTCCAATTTTATGTTATTTTTCCAGTTCTGTAGAATAACAAATACAGTGTTAGGCTGGTAAAATGTGCATGCAAAATACCCAGTTTATTGTAGAAAGAAACTGTTAAAAACAATCATTATCTTTAAAATATGAACTTTCTGACGACCTTTGAACACATCATCAGTTATAAAAAGTGACATAAATGAAGCTAAAATGTGTCTGTTAGTGTCAGAGTCTCTTTCTTCTTCATGTGTCCTTTAAAATCAAACCAGATCCTGTTAGAAACATTAAATTCTGCTCCTCAGAGACTCTGTGAAGCCAGGATTGATTCTGCTGAGACCAACGGTCACGTTTACACAGAGCCCAGAGGAGAGGACAGGAGAGGCTGTTTACACAGAGCCCAGAGGAGAGGACAGGAGAGGCTGCAGACAGGAGAACACTGACAATATGGACAATATGTAGAATATTCTGTCATTCTTGAGTTGTTCCCACTTCTAGTCATGGTTGAGCTGCAGGACGTAGAGATTTATACAGATTTTCTATATTGCAGAGAAATAAAGGGACACAGGGCGTAAACTGTAGAAAGATCTGTTTGGGGTGTTGCTGCTGGGCTCCACCTTTGGGTGGGTGTGTATTCCCCAGCTGTTGGGTGTGTTACATGTTCTCTCATTCCCATTTCTGCTTCGTCCCAGCGGTCGGCAGCGCTGACTGTCACACAAGTCGCCTCCTCTCAGTGTTTTTCCTCTGCTCAGTTCAAGCTGCTGTTGTGTGTGTTTGTCTGAAGCTCTGCAGTGACAGACTGTGCTGAGGTGTGGCTGCCTTTTATCTGTGAAACACTGACACAGTTTCTCGTCTTTGTCCTGCCGCTCCCTCTCTTCATTCACTCACCGCTCTCTCAAACATAATAATAAGCATAATATACCTTTAATACATGTCTCGCTTGTTGTTTAAAGTCCTTTTCATGTGTTTTCATGTGTGTTTCCTGTGTTCCCTCCTGTCAGGCGGTGGAGTACGATGGCTGGTCAGATATGTATTTCCTCGTGCAGTTCATCCTCTCGTGCATCATGGGGTAAGATTACACTGATGTTTGACATGCATGAAGGTTTCCTGTGATATCAGCGGATTAAACAGATTCTCGGCTGCAGCTTTGACTGAGTGAAGCTCACAGTGACTCTCTGTCTCACATGTTGCATCAACATTGTGAAATCTGACTGTGTGCTTGAACGTGTGTTGTCATGCCGTGATAACGTTCTCGTTCTGCAGGTTCGTTCTGATGTATTCCACTGTGCTGTGTACTCAATACAACTCTGCATTGACCACCACCATCGTTGGCTGCATCAAGGTGAGCTGCAACCTGTTTAACACTACAGGAAACAAACTGAAAGGAGTAAAAAACATAATTCATGTTGTGTTCATTTTGCAGAATGTCCTGGTGACGTACATCGGCATGGTGATCAGTGGAGACTACATCTTCTCCTGGACCAACTTCATAGGTTTGAATATCAGGTATGAAGGGCGGATTTTGCTGAAACGTCTCATTAGTCATGTTTCCATCTTTATATTTCTGCACATTTTGAAGGTTTGCATGATTAAAGCTTGATGCAAACACCAAAATTCGATAAAACTTATAAAAATGGTGGTTGCTTGAGCAGATTTTTGCCTTTTTCAAAGAATAGTTAATGCTCTAAACAGGAGAAAAAGTTCTGACGTAGCGAACATTTAACTCTCCTGACTGATCAGCTGTTTCCTCCGACATAAAGAACTGTTAGAAGTTTTCCTGAAGACGTCTCTCCATTTCCTCTCTTCTTGTTGTTGTTTTCTTCTTCTCCTGTTTACTGACGGATCAGCCTACAGCATCACATCACACTGCCACCTGCTGACCAAAGGAAGTCACTGCAGCTTTGTTTATTTGCTCTGAACCAGCTGATGGAAACTCACATTTTTCTCATGACAGGAAGTAGTGGGAAAATCAAAACAAACCTGTTTATTTCTTCTTCAGACATCAGCAGCAGCGAGCCGATTGTCGCCCATGTTTGTTTACTTCTTCTCCGCCTCTCCTTCTTTTTCTTCAAGTTTTATTGGCAGTTGACAAACAACAAATTGGTGCATTACCACCACCAGCTGGTGTGTTTGTTTACCCTTTAAACTGGCGCCTTCGCAGAGTTTAAAGGGGTTTTGATGTGTTCAGTTGGATTGACAGATCTTTAATCTGTCAGTCGTCTTACAAAAATCTGCTGAAACCACTCGAGTCTTTACAATTCTGTAAAGTTGTGTAGTGTGAAACCAGCTTTAGATCTAAAGCTCAAACCTTCCAAGCACGTCCCTGTTATCACATTGTGCTGTTTTCGGCCCTCTGCAGCCATGACTTCACAGAAGCTTGAGGCCTGAAGTTTGTTCTCTTTTCTGGTTCTAAGTCAGTTCACCGTGAGTGAGACTTCTCCTTCCTGAGCCGTGAACTCAGTGATATTAGTGTGTGTGAGTCGATGCTGCAGCAGATACTCAGGCGGCTGCAGGCGGCTGTGTGTGCGTGCTGCGTCTTGTTTGGAGTCACGGTGATTTTTAATACTGATAACGTGCCGCAACATGTTCGACCTCACTGATCGACAGATGATAACTCTGAAACTTTTGGAATGAATGAATCAAAATGTTGATTCAGTAAACCAGTGGTTGGTTGTGAAAGTATTTCAGCATTGAGCAACAAAAACTAGGTTGTGAGTCAGTGACGCAGCATTTTCCTGTTTGTTTTTTTAGTCTTCAGAGAGAAAGATGTGGCAGCCGACTCTCTTTCTTCTACATGTGTCATTTAAAATCAAACCAGATCCTGTTAGAAACATTAAATTCTGCTCCTCAGAGACTCTGTGAAGCCAGGATTGATTCTGTTTACACAGAGCCCAGAGGAGAGGACAGTAGAGGCTGTTTACACAGAGCCCAGAGGAGAGTTCAGGACAGGCTGCAGACAGGACAACACTGAAAATATGTAGAATTTATGGAGAAAAGTGTTTATATATAAAGACCATTTTATTCCAATTAAAAGAAATTGCAAAATTATCAGATAAATTCAACTTTTTTTATTTATCTTTTTTTTTTTTATGACATTTTAACTGTTATTCTGCACAAAGACACATTAGAACGTTTTCCTTGAAAGAGCACCAAAAATACACAGTTTGCCATAGAAGGAAACAATAAAAAAAGACATTATTATCAAAATTTTAACTTTCCGACGGCCCTTGAATCAAGCAGAGGTCACAAAAGATTCTCTTTGGAAAAAGAAACCAAAACAAAGCTCAAATTTGTGATTTTTCTGTTTGCAGTAAAAACATAAAATTCTGCTGATTTCACTTTCATCAAGATGTTTTTTCCCAACATTCAGGACACTTGTGGGCTCTTGGAAAAGTGTTATTATACTGTATAAATCCCATTTTATTCCAATTAAAAAAATAATTTATTAGAGAAATTCTTTTTGTGATTTCTGTCGTTCTAGCTGTGTTTTTCTGTTTGAGTTGTTCCTGATTGTGCTGATTCCACAGAGCTGCAGGACTCAGAGATTTATACAGATTTTATATATTGCAGTAACTCCTTTGCACCTTCAGTTTGTGCTGTTCAGGTCGTGGGACATGTGACCATTAAGTGTTAAATAAACACCTCATTACCGTGTCCTGTGTGTTTCAGTATTGCGGGCAGCCTGGTGTACTCCTACATCACCCTGACGGAGGAACAGTCCAACAAAGCGAGTGAAAGCACCAAACTGGACATCAAGGGGAAGGTGGTCGTATGACAGACACACTGGACGTTTTCATTATTTTTATGCTGAAATGAGAAAACTCTATTTTTAGTAAAGACTTTTATTTATGGAGCGGCGAAGGCGTGGGACGCTGGTTTTTAACCCTCCAGAGGGATTGTGGGACGTATTTTTTACGGTGTTTTCTTTTAAAATATTTGTATTTTGATACTGAACATGTGAGCGGAAGAAGGGAAACGTGGAACCAATATTATTTATGTTGCAGCATTGTCCGACAGACGTACAGCTGGAGTTATTGAAGCGGTTACTTTAAAGGCACAATCCTTCTTTTTAGACGCCTCCTCTTCTGTTTGTTTACAGGGAATGTAACTGTCGATGCCTTTAAGCGCAGTGAGACGCACTGACACTGTCGTTATCTGCTGTTTCAGTCTTCTTCTGATTCCTTTCTGTGATCGAGGATTGTGACTTTAAGTAAATGTTGCTGCCTCCTTTTTTGGGAAATAATTTCATATTGTAGTTTACATTTTGCTCCCTCAGTGTTACAGCGTGTCTGCTCTCTGTGTGCAGGAGGAACAGACAGAACGTGTTTGTAAAAATCAACACGTTCTTTTGTTTTCCTGACAGGATGTTATCGCACTTTTACCTGAATGACATCATTTCCTGTTTCTGAGATTCTTCTGAAATGTTCATTTCAGGTTTTTAAGTATTACAAGTGTTTTTCTAAACCTTTAATAGTCAGGTACGACTTTTTTTTATCTCCATCTTTTTATATTTATTACTTTTTTTAGACTAATATTCATTTTGTAGGCGGAATGTTTGTGATCGTGGAGCTCATGTCGAACACCGTAACCATGGATTTGTAGCTGAAACGCAATTATGTATTTTTACATTAAAAGAAACTCTGACATGAAATATTTCTTTGGTTTTGTGATTATTAAATAATTTATTAAAGATCTGCTGGTTAATATATATCTCATCACATTTAGGAAGATTATTATAAAGAGATAATACAGGAGAAATATAGAAAAAAGCATAAAGATATTAACTTTTACTGTCAATAATAAATCACATTGTCACAATCATTTCATGGAAAGAGGTCAAAAATATTGTATTCCAACTTTATGTATATGTAGTTACATAGATATAGATGCATAGATATAATTAATTATAAAAAAGATAGAAAAATATAATATACAGACTTAAAAAACTTAACTGACAGTGTGTGTGTGTTTGTGCGTGTGTATGAGTGACTGAGTGTAATTTACACTCCTCACCAGTTGGTGGCGGTAATGTACCAAATCTTTGTTTGCCAACACGCCAATAAACCGACACAGAAACAGCCGCAGAAGAAGAAGTAGAAGAAGAAAAAGAAGCAGCGGTGGTTTCTTTGTGTCGAGCAGCTAATAGCTAACACGCAGCAGCTAATCTGTCGTCTTAAAAGCCAGTTTGTTAGCTTAGCATTAGCACAACATCCGTCATCGGATTGAACAAACCTTGTGATACCTGTCTGTCACCTGTTTGGCACAGTTACAGGTAAGAAATAATGACGGGTGTGAGCAGCGTTAGCTCCCGCCGTTAGCCTCAAACTGCGCCACGAGCCGCCTAGCCGCTTTGCTTAACGGTCCTAACAAGCTAACGCTAGCAACGCTAACCGATACTGTGCTCATTGTAACGTTAGGTTATTTCATTTATAACGTCGATTTACTGTATGTATAACGCTTGTTTATAATATTTATTACGTATGTTTATTTTATTCATAACGTCAACTTAATATAACCGTAGTTAATTTCATTTCAAGTGTTACCGTATTTCATTTGTAACGTTATATTAGCTCATTTAAAACGTAAGCTTAGTTTATTTACAGCTTTATTTTTTTTTTTTAACTGTAGTCTATAGCGGTAGTTTTTTCTAAAGTATATATTTGTATAAACATTTATTAATATCATGACATGTTTTTAGTTTTTGTCAATGTATTATTTGCGTTATATATGGAGAGTAAGTAGAAACCAAACCCAGCATGGCTGCATATTACAGTAAAAACTTACAATCGCGAAATCAACACACACTCTGTAAACTTCTGTTAGAAAGAGATATTGCTGATGTAGATTGATCAGCAGGTCATGTGTTTAATGTTGGATCATCATCTCTTCTTCAGCGGACTTCCTGATTGGTATCCATGGCACTAAGACGAGGACACCACATCAGGTACCTGAAGGTGAGTCCATCAGCAATCCCCACTTCGTCCTATTGTTGTGTGTTGTGCTGCATATGATGGTGTGGGTCACATGTGTGTGTTGTTTCAGGTGTGTGAGGTTCAGTCCTCTCAGAGTGATCTCCGGGACGGTCAGCACGCCTCTAAAGGAGCCGCTGGAAAGGTGAGTGCTGCTCTCTGATTCGCTGATGCTGCTCACATGACAGTGGGGTTATTTACAACTTACAGATCACTCGAAAAAGAAAGCATTGGATATGGGCCGCGCCACATACCACACACAGTCAAACAAAGAAGACAAAGTAAACCTTGCCAATTAAAATAGCAGAAAGTAAAATAACTAACACCTGGATGTAGAATCACCTTAAAGTACAGCTTGAACCGGTTTAACCTCTTAGCGTTCTCAGTGTTTGATGAGCCACAGTTTTATAAAGAAATAGAAATAATTGTTCATGCGTCTGTTAGCTCAGTTAGCTGTGCTAGCTCAGGACGCAAACTGCTGATTGACCACATGCATTTTATGTTATATTTCATTTGACTTGTGCACATTTTATTACATTTTGTTGTAGTGTTGCATTGTGGGAGATGTGTTGATGTAATCCAGGTGAGTGTGTGTCTCGTAGGAGCTGTATGATAACGGTTACTGCGAGCAGATGATGGAGGACGAAGACGCCAGAACCAACCTCATCGTCAACTACCTGCCGCAGAGCATGAGCCAGGACGAGCTGCGCAGCCTGTTCAGCAGCGTGGGCGACGTCGAGTCCGCCAAACTCATCCGGGACAAAGTAGCAGGTAACTCCCCCACAACTGCAGTACTGCAGTAGTACTGCAGTAACACACTGCTAAGTACTTATTACTAAACATCAAACCCGCACCGAGCTACAACTGCTTCACATGTACGCTCAAAAGTACTACTGCAGTACCACAGAACATCAGCCATCTGAAGTACTGCAGTACCACAGAGCGTCAGGCTTCAGTACTACTGCAGTTTTGCTCAACAGATAATAGTATTGCAGTAGTACTTGTTGTGCTAATGCTGCTAAGGCTAGTTTATACAAATACCATAGTACTACTGAGGTGTAGTGAGTATTACTAGAAAAACTGTAGCTTTGGTTCTACCACAGTACTAACATAGCAAGTTAAAATAAGTCTGCGTCGTAGTACTGCTGTGTAGTAGTAGTAGTAGTAGTAGTAATAGTATCTGCAGTATTTCCTGTGTATACTTTGTGTCCAGCAGCAGTTTTCTTTCTGACGTTTGTCTTTTTAAATGTTTTTATCGAAGATCAGCTGATTTTTGTTTTTTTATTTTTATTTTGTTTATTCGGTGATTTGATGATGAATCTGTGATTTCCTTTTTCTTTTCTTTTTTTGTCTGAATTATATCTGAATATTTTTCTTTTCCGCACTGTTGTAATATTTGTTATTTTTCACACCAGGTTTAATGGCTACAGTCTGAGTGTTTGAAGGTATTTGATGGTAAATCGGGGCTGAGCGATATGAGTCCATATTACATTTTTTATTTTTAAGCATCTTCTGATGACAATGTTTACAAAAACTACAATAAGATCATCTGGAGAACTTAAGTTTTCAACACTGTAACACTTCTATCCATTATAAATAAACGGCTCAGACGGGTCGATCAGGTTCAACAGGATATATGAGACATTTTTAAATCCAGAATGATAAAAACTAATGATTGATATTAATGGCAGGGAGGACATGGGCAGCATCATATCGCCCAGCCCCAGAAAACTGTTTGTTTTAAGTATTTTAACAGAAGCTAACATGAATGTACAAATGTTTGATTTTTTTTTTCAGGCTTCCAACATGTCTGTAATGTTTATTCATGAATGTATCGAGATCCTGAACAAGTCTAGAAAGCTGCCGACTGACTCGAGTTACAGACACTTTTTGCCCTGAATGTTTAGTCAGAGTGAGTGCTCCTGTCACAGAGTTAACCTCCTGGTGAGAGCGCCACCAAGTGGCAACAACTCGATAAATTAGACCCCTTCAGCCAGCAAGACTTCCTGTTTAAAGTTCTCTCTTAAACAGAGAATGGGGGTCATAAGTAACCCATTAATACTGTAAACAGATTATATCACTTTTCCAACCATCCAGCTAACTCACAGTCACTAAATCAGATCTCTGTCCCGCTGTCCTCTTCACCGCCTCCTCTTGGCGAGGATGAGCTCCATGCACCGTCCAGCTCACAGCAGGAGGGACATATTTTTTAATGCTAAGTCACAGACTGTAACTTGGCTGCATCTCCAGTGTGTTTTTAATACACATGGGGGTTCCTGACGTTAGGTAAAGACTGACTATGTCTAGCTTGAAACAGGAGACGGACATCCCATTTAATACGCCCCCATGTTTCTGTTTGGTCGGTGGCGCCATCTAGTGGCTGTAGTAATTGTGAATGACAATGAGGTGGAGCACAAAGCACAAAAGATGCAGTTATGGAGGAGGTGGCAGCACTTTGACCCAGGGGGACGGGACGGTTAGGAGGACTGAGAACAGAGATTCAGACCGTCAGTGCTGCAGCGCTCTGATTGGTCTCTTTGAATGTGACAGGAGGTCTCACTCTGACTAAGTTTGAGTGTTTAAAGAAACTGAAGGAGTAGGTCTGAGTTTTCTGGGTTTGTTCAGAATAATTTCTTTTCAAACACTGTATAGAGAGCTTTTCTACTGTACTGTCTGTATTCATTTTGTGAATATCCAGAATGTGTGGAGGCTGTAACACACACAGTTTTATTCTTTTATTTTGTTGTTTTCCTTTGTGTTTCTCTAGGCCACAGTTTAGGTTACGGATTTGTTAACTTTGTTAACCCTAGTGATGCAGAGAGGGCTATCAGTACCCTCAATGGCCTGAGGCTACAGTCTAAAACTATCAAGGTAATGTGCAAAAGGTGCTCTTTGATTTTCCTGTCTCAACTGATAGATGTGTTATGTTCCCCGGACAGTAGAGGGCGCTCTCTCCTGCACACTGTCTGATGGATGAAGGTATTTTTGAAACACTGCTGTCATGTTGTTTTTGTTGGTAAATTATTCTCAGCCTGTTTTTTAAATATCGACACATGTTGACACTGAAATTGTGTATTTCTTCAGTTCAGTGTGACAATGTGCCCAACTTTTTTTCATTTTTTTTCATAAATTTATGCTTTTATTTTGACAAAAGTGCTTAATGATCTGAACCTTTTTGGATGCTTTTATTTTGTCTTTTTGTTTACATTTTATTTGGGACAAATCTGAATAAATGGTTGTTTTTTTCTTTTTTTAACATTGAATATTTAAACATATTTAAAATATCCCTGGATTTTATTTAAAGACTGGATGTAACTGTACATTTTATTTTGTTCAGTGTTGATTGTTTTTGTTTATCTAAATTCTTTGTGGTTGTGAAGACAACAGACTGAGACACTTCCTGTCTCCTTTCTGCAGGTTTCGTTCGCACGGCCGAGTTCAGACATGATTAAAGACGCCAACTTGTACATCAGCGGGCTGCCGAGGACGCTGAGTCAGCCGGACCTGGAGGACATGTTCACTCGCTTCGGACACATCATCAACTCCAGAGTGCTCGTGGACCAGGCTTCAGGTACGAACGCTCCCGACCAATCAAACAGGATTAATCACAGCGCGTCAGTCCCGACTCACATCTCCTTTCATCCTATTGGCTGTCTAGGTCTGTCCCGGGGCGTGGCCTTCATCCGCTTTGACAAGAGGTCTGAGGCTGAGGACGCCGTCAAACACCTGAATGGGCACACGCCCCCCGGCAGCTCTGAGCCAATCACAGTCAAGTTTGCTGCCAACCCCAATCAGGGCAGGAACTCTCAGATGATGTCACAGATGTACCACGGCCAGTCACGGCGCTTCGCAGGACCCGTGCATCACCAGGCTCAGCGGTTCAGGTACGTGGAACGAGTGTCTCTGAACAGGCTGCAATTCTGTTTGGATAAGCCAACATCACAACAGGCTAATTAACGTTAATCAACCGTTTCGTTCCAGGTTCTCTCCAATGAGTGTGGACCACATGGGCGGAGGAGGCGGAGTCTCGAATAACTCGTCCGCCGGTTGGTGCATCTTCATCTATAACCTGGGTCAGGACGCAGACGAGGCCATCCTGTGGCAGATGTTTGGGCCCTTTGGCGCCGTCGTCAACGTGAAGGTGATCCGAGATTTCAACACCAACAAGTGCAAAGGCTTCGGCTTCGTCACCATGACCAACTACGAGGAGGCCGCCATGGCGATCCACAACCTGAACGGGTACCGGCTGGGAGACAAAATCCTGCAGGTGTCCTTCAAAACCAGTAAGGGACACAAGTAGAGAGCTTAAAATGAAGCAAGTCAAATGTTTTTTCCTGTAAGTTGAGCTGAACACTTTTCAGCTATTTTTTGTTGATGTGAATAATTTTCTTCTCCCAGCATGCTCGGTTTCTTTCAGGCTGTATGACATCTGAATATTGTGAATATTGATCCAAGATGGCGGCCTGTGGCCTGCGGGATGTTAGAAGTGTTTCTGTTTTAAAATCCCCTCTGCCAGTGAAACGAGCTGGCAGGAGAGGAGTCACATCCACTTTGTTTCTGAAGGAACAAACAGATTTTAGTTTATATTTTTACAAAAAACTAAATCCATTCTCGTGTTGTGATCTTTTTTTTCTGTGTTCACTTCTTCAGTTGCAGCTCCTTCGTGATGTTGAACTGTTTATTCAATAATAAATCTGCTGATGTTAAACTTTACTGCCGTAGTTTTACTTGATTTTTTTTTTCAAACTATTTATGATAATCTTTTGCCTTAGGCTCATTCAGACTGCAGGCACAAATGGCCCAAATCTGATTTTTTTTTTCTTTTCCGCTCATGTGACTCAGATTTTCTTTTTTAAATAACTGAACAGCCCAAATCACATGGACTCTGAAGGCATCAATCAGACCTGGGCCTCCTAAATCAGATCCAGGTCTGATGCTTTCTAATGCGAGCTCAGTCTGAACAGATCAGACGTCCGTGTCGCTCCACAGAAAGCCGTTGTTAAAACTGTTGCTCTCCTTCTTCTCATCCTCCTTCTCGTTCTGCTCTGCTCTTTACCTCTCTGGCTTCCACCGTGGACGCTGACTTCAGCAGCCGCCGTGTTTGCTCTGTACATGGCGTGCTGCCTGTGACATCTTGTTGTTCTGCTGCAGGGTCGTGTGGGTCAGTTCAGCGCCGTGAGCAGTTCACACTGGAGACTGAGATTTAAAAACAGCCCAACAAAAAAATCAGAATTGAGCATTAAGGCCTGCAGTGTGAACGCAGCCGTAGGCTGTTGAAACGGGACTAAATCATCCCAGAGAGACTTTAGTCTAAGACTTGGGACTCAGGACTTCCTTATCCTGACTTGGTCCCACCTCTGATATATAGGAAATAGTGCCCTCCTCTGGAATACACATGCAATCCACATTGTACTCATTTAACTTCACACATAGACACACAGTGATGTATGTAAAACTGTTTATACATAATCAGACGCTTTAATTCACTGTATAAAAAACAAACATATTCAGCCGTTAAAGGTGATCGTAACAGCACCACAGGATCTCTTCACTGTCCTCCATGTTCGATTGGACGGACGGCGTCCCCCCTCAGACCAGCTGCAGTGTGGGACAGCTGAGGCTCTTCAGGCTGCTGACGCCTGGCAGAGCCTCAGGACGCCTGAAACGGGGATTAAAAAGTAAAGAAACTGTAAAAACAGACATTATCGTTGGAATTTATACTTGAACATATCACACATTACTAAAGATTTACTGAAAAGTGACCAAAACGAAGCTTAAAATGTTGATATTTTAACATTTCATGGCTTCACAGAGTCTCTGAGGAGCAGAATTTACTGTTTTTAACAGGATCTGGTTTGATTTTAAATGACGCATGTAGAAGGAAGAGACTCTGACACTAACAGACACATTTAAGCTTCGTTTTGACACTCAGAGGGTTAAGGAACTCAATTAGGAAAAATATGATTTTTGGGTCCGTTTATATGGTTAGAGTTTGAACAAGGCTGCCAGTGCTACCCCAAGGTAGTGTGTGTGTGTGTGTGTGTGTTGAGAGAGAGAGCACCTTGCTCCAGCTGCAGCACACACCACCTCCTGTAGACATTTCTCCTCGATCTCAGGAGTCAAAATGACCTGACAAACACACACAGTGTTACAAATCAATGAGAGCAGTTACACATAATATATTCGGCCTTTTTCCCCAACACACACACTACCTTGGGG
>CAFUXE010003105.1:73274-83572 GCA_903364295.1 Serranus cabrilla | reverse complement strand
AGTCAGAATCGGCCTTCTCCTGTGTTTCCTGGCGGTAACTCCTCACAGTCGTTCTGTTTTCTGCTCAGGCTTCGTGATGGACAACCACCTGAACAGACACACGTACGGCTTCATCCAGAGCCGCCTTGTCCCATTCTACCTCCACCTGGGTTCAGCCTGCGCCTTCTTAAACCTCACCATCTACGCCGTGTATCATCCCTCCGACCTGCTGGACGACAGGGAAGCTTTTCAGGTAAATAAAACGACAAACAAGAGCCCCAACGAGCTGTTTCAGGGCATTTTTTAGGGGCTCTTTCTACATTTTACTCTCTGTGTCCTTTTGTTTCTCTGCAATATATAAAATGTGTATAAATCTCTGAGTCCTGCAGCTCTGTGGAATCAGCACAATCAGGAACAACTCAAACAGAATAACACAGTTAAATTTCACAAGTGTCACAAATGTTGAAAAACAGTTTGTCCTACATATGTTCTCTGTTGTCCTGTCTGCAGCCTCTCCTGTCCTCTCCTCTGGGCTCTGTGTAAACAGCCTCTCCTGTCCTCTCCTCTGGGCTCTGTGTAAACGTGACCGTTGGTCTCAGCAGAATCAATCCTGGCTTCACAGAGTCTCTGAGGAGCAGTTTTAGTGGAGGGAAAAAAGATCCAATTGAACAACAATCACACATTTCTCAAGTAAAACTTGAAATTTAAAAAGTATATTACTATAAAATAACATTTCTGTCCGTGTGTATTGACTCGGTTTTGAAGCGGCCGAGTGAAATTACCAGATTGACGCCATGTTGGCTGTAAAGAGGAACTTCTCATCTTTCAGAAACCGGAGGAGTTTTTTCTACAGCGTGAACCGTTCAGTAACCATGGTGATCCAGAGTACGATTACGCAGGCGTGTCACCACAGACCCAGCAGGTGTTAAAGGTTTTATTTCCGTTTTTCATTTCCGCTCTCTCCTCCAGATCTTCATCTTCTTCGTGTCGGTGACGGTCGCGGCGGTCAACGCTCAGTGGTTCGGCCAGATGACGTCTGAGATCATGGCGGACATGCACCTGGTCGAGCAGGCGTGCGGGCTGGGCCAGGACATCGGCCTGTCGTCCAACCGGGAGGCGTACGCCAAGCTGTGCGAGACGGACGTGAAGTACCGGCACCTGAGCGGGCGGCTGTGGCTTTACCGCCTGCTGTCGTCGCTCTGCAACCTCTGCTGCATCGGCTGCAACTTCTACAGCCTCTGCTACATGGCCGAGAACCTCGGCACGCTTTAATCCTCAGAGCCAGACGCATATTTTTATATCAATGCAGTAAGTTATATATTTAAAGTCTGTCGCTCTCTGGCTTTTTAGATAAAAAGATCCGGAGAGCCTGTTGTTCTGTTGGAGCCCGACCGATAAGTTAGAAATGAACAAAGTGAACAAATTCTAGGAATAATTCTGCAAGAAGAAAATTCACTTTAGTTGTCGTAGTTTATTTATTTATTGCAAGAAAAAAAGACAAAATAATAACAAACAGGACGAGGAGAGGAACGCAGTTAAAGCAGGTTCAGTCAGTTTGAATTTAAGTAGAAAAGGAGGAAAAATATTGATTAGATAAAATAATTTTTTAAAAACGGCAGCTTTTTTAAACAAATAAACATTTCTTTTATTCTGAATATTTAAATAATAATAATAAATTATTTGCAATATATTGTCAACAAATTCTAAAAATAATTGGGAAAATAAATATTAGTTTCTTTAGTTATTGGAAAAACAAAAAGATGAAATAATAACAAACAAGAGCAGGTTAGGTCAGTTTACTTTTCTTCTTTTATTACTGAATATTTAACTAATAAGTTAAAAATTTGTCACAAAATCTGAGAAATAAATGAGAAAATAAATATTTTTCTGCCAAAAAAAAACGGTTAATATTAACAGATATCTTATAACAGAACCTGTCGGTCGGGCTCTGGTGTGTTTTTTTTTTTTTTTAGTTTGAGATAAATTTCACCTTTCACCCAGAGTGCCTCCGTGTTTCCCTACAACACTCTGATACGGTTCAGGGACATTAAACATGAGGGTGTTTGTAAGAACTCTCAGTGCCTGAACAGAAACGTGCTGCCCTGTTTTATAAAAACAGGCGGCTGCAGCGTCCTGCTCGGCCTGTCTGGGTGCAGTCTGAGTCCTTTGTCGTGTCGCAGGTTCTTCCTGTTTCTCTCCATGTTTAATGAAGAGAAGAGAGTCAGAGGGACGGATGATGGAAGAATAACACAGAGAATCTTTCTAAACTTATTCCTGCATGTTAACTCTTTCACGTGCAGTTCAAAGGGAATCCGATTGTTCAGTTTTCTATCACTTAAAGACCTGAATGATCTCTCACCGAACCCGTCTGATCAGTTTCTCTTTATACCTTCATGTCAGCGTGATTCTTCAGTTGTGATCGGAATTCAACTCATTTTTGAGTTTTATTACATTTCTCAGGTTAGCAGAGCTTTTTTTTTAACCCTCTGAACCCCAACAGGAACGTATAAAAACAGGCATTATTGTCAACTTTCCAACAGTCCTTGAACGTATCATTGGTTGTAAAAGTTTCTGAATGAAAGAATTAACAGAATGGAATTTTTTGCTTTAACCCTCTGAACTCCTGAATTGCCAAAAAACACACAGTTTTATGTTAGAAACTGTAAAATCGTTTGATTTTGAACTTTCCAACAGTCCTTGAACTTATCATCAGTTACAAAAGCTTAAAGAAAAGATAAACTGTTTATCGAGAAAGAAACCGTAAAAACAGGTGTTATCGCCAGAGTTTTAACTTTCCCACAGTCCTTAAAGGGATCATAGGTGGAAAAAGTGACCAAAATTAAGCTTAAAATTTATTTTTTTCTGTAAAAATCTCTTTCTTCTACGTGTCCTTTAAAATCAAACCAGATCCTGTTAAAAACATTAAATTCTGCTCCTCAGAGACTCTGTGAAGCCAGGATTGATTCTGCTGAGACCATCTGTCACAAATATTCACTGAAAATCTGTTTACACAGAGCCGAGGGGAGAGGACAGGAGAAGCTGCAGACAGGACAACACTGAACATATGGACAATATGTGGAGACAAAATTATTTTTTCCGATATTCATGACATGTATTGAATGTATAAATTAAATGTATTTTTAAATAATTTATCAGAGAAATTCGACTTTTTTCTGATTTCTGTCATTCTGACCTTGTTGGGGTTCAGAGGGTTTAAATATCTGGTGCAACCCTTCTGTCGATGTTACTTCTCTCTCCTGTTCTTTGTTTTTTGTAATAAGTGTCTTCAGAATCAGCAGCACCTGCACGATCAGGAGCTGATTTAAAATCTTGTTTAGACTGGACTGATGAAGGTGTTTATTAAATGCCCTTATCTCATAAAAGCAATGCAATATCACCTTTAAATTGATTTAAAATCAAATTTGAGGGCAAATCCTTTGACGGTTTTGTGCAGAAGCTGTACTTTTTAACCTTATAAGAGCCATTTTACCTAAAAAGTGGATATTTATTCCACAGTTTCTGAATGTTACTGCAGTAATGTGTTATGAATGTGTGATACTGAAGACCGGTGAGGTCAGAGGTCATGAACTGTGGGCGGTGGGTTTGTATCAAAGATGTTTTGACTTGTGTTCTGTTTTTGTTTTGTAATAAAATATGTTCTCTCAGTTTTATTTTGATTTATTTGTAGGTATAAGGTTGAAAGTTGTGTGGTTTGCATGGATTAAAGTGAGCAGTAAATAACACTCACTGGTCCCCAGACAGCTGCTGAGGCCCCCTTGTGGTTAGAAGAAGAAGTCCAGATTTAAATGAAATCCTGTGGCTGTGATGGGACAGAGGGGGGAACCAATGCTCTGCTGAAGTTTAAACAGCTGCAAATAAAAGCAGAGCAGTGTTAGTGTCAAAAATATATATATAACAATATTAATGGAGTCACTAATCTGAGTAATACTCAGTTGGAAGATGATAAAACAGGAAATGGCTTATTCATTCATTATTTATCTTAAGTTTGGTTTTGGTCAGCGAAATGCTTTTTAATATATGATGTGAAGTCCACAGAAAATTATTCCCTTTGAATTGATTATGAATTTCTTCACAACATTATAAATAAACATTTTGACAAAGAAACTGTTTAGTATTACATTTTTAAACCACGTGTGGTAGAAGATAGTTCTATTTTTATTTAACAATAAAAATACTACTACTACTATTAATAATAATAAATAATTAAATACATTAATAATTAAATAAATAAAGATAACGTCTCACTCTGATTACGTCATGGGGTCACTTCCGCTGCGGAAGCCGCTTCTGCATGTAAACAAAGCGGTGCTAGCTCCGTTAGCACCATTAGCTCCGTGATCAGCAGCAGTGTGATGGAGACCGACTGAGCGGATAATCCCGATCAAAGTGAACACGGTTCGGCTTATTTGGACGGATCCGGAGCCCAGAGTCACTGTGATGGACTGAACCGGAACCATCATCATGTCTATGGAGGACCCGTTCTTCGTCGTCAAGGGGTCAGTTACAATGCTAGCCGAGCTAATGCTAAGAGCAGGCTAGCGGACACCTGATAGCTCATCGATAACCGAAGCAGCCGATCCATAACCGATATCTGAGCACAGGGACGGCGTTTACTGTAACACATGAGGGGCTAGCTAACCGCTCTGCTAACATTAATGAGTCAGTTAACCTGTTAGCATGATGCTGTGAAAATCACTTAATGATCAGTATATCATCACTGAATCCCACCGTTACTTCAGTATAATAAAAGTCTTAGGTTTCTATTCATTGATCCTCTGAGAATAGTTTTCATTATAAGCTATAAATCAAAATCCAACGAAGTGAGTTTCTGTTTCAGCTAATGATTGTTTAAAACGTGTGATCAAACTGCTGATATGAAATAAAACAGCAGATCTTTATACTCCAACAAACACATCACACTCCAGAACTGGCCCTCAACAGGGTCCAGAACCGGCCCTCAGAAGGGTCCAGAACCGGCCCTCAGCAGGGTCCAGAACCGGCCCTCAGAAGGGTCCAGAACCGGCCCTCAGAATGGTCCAGAACCGGCCCTCAGAAGGGTCCAGGATCGGCCTCCTGCCTCCAACAGTACGGGTGTTGTGTACCAAGTGGTTTTCACTCTTAACTGGCTGCGTACGTGTTTTCATCAACAGCAGCAGCTGTGTTCTGCCTCAGCCTCATTCACAAACATATTGGCTATTTCCTATCTACTGTGGAGAACGTCGTTGTATGACTAAACATATTACATCAATGTTTGCAAGAGCTGAATCCTAAACAACTACAGCAACACTTTCCTATACATCATGAGTTGTGCTCATTTGTTTCCTCTTCATCCAGCAATATACTGAGTAGGAGACATATGTCAACTTCCAGGTAACAGTTTGTTTTGGATTGATCTTAAAGAGTTTGTTACCTTGGGGGTAATACATGGAAAATACCAGAACACATTTATCAGGTTTCTCTCTCACTCACTCACTCACTCACTCACTCACTCTTTCTTGCCCGAGGCTACAGTCATATTTACCACCACATTAGCAGCAGTTTAATTTTGCTCTAGTGAGTTTGAACCCAGCTCTAACCGATCGTGTATAATAATATTTTCATACATTATTCATTTTATAGGTGGCTTTGATGTAGTGTTCACTTACACAATGATGTTCTCCACAGTAGATAGGACATGTGACCTGAAATTGGCATTATTATGTTCATGAAATCCAGTTGTGACACAACCCTCATAGGTGTCCAGATAGTACCCTCAGAAGGGTCTAGAGCCGGCCCTTAAAGTGGTCCAGAACCGGCTCTCAGAAGGGTCCAGATGCAGCCCTCAAAAAGGGCAAGAACCAGCCCTCAGAAAAGTCCAGATGCAGCCCTCGCAAGGGTCTAGAACTGGCCCCACAGAAGGATCCAGAACTAGCCCCTGAAGGGTCCAGATGTGGGGGCCAGAAGGGTCGAGATGCGGCATTAGAAGGGTTCAGAAGGGTCCTGAACCAGTTCAACTGAGCCCTTAGATGGGTCCAGATGGGGCCCCTCAGACTGGTCTTGAACAGGCCCTCTGAAGGATCCAGATGCTGATCCCTCTGTTGTCATAGATCTTGTGTGCTGGTGTACAGGCTACATAACTCAACGCCGTCTGCAGGCTGCTGTTCCAGCATAATCTGCTGCTGGAAATTTGCTTGTCAGAAGAAAAGTTGACACAGAATGTCAATTTTTCAAAATAACAAAAGTAAAATTCCACCCAGGATACAGTTCTCACAATAAGAGTCATTATTGTTCATATTTAAAGGTATTGAACAGACGGCAGTGAACTCAGCGCAGAGCCGTAATCACAGATGAGTTCTGATGTTTGTCACAGGGAGGTACAGAAGGCAGTGAACGCAGCACAAAGCCTCCATCACAGATGGAGCGAGCTGCTGCAGGAGGAGGGCGGAGCCTCCAAGGAGGAAATGGACTGGACGACCAACGAGCTGAGGAACAGTCTGCGTTCCATCGAGTGGGACCTGGAGGACCTCGACGAGACCATTAATATCCTTCAAACAGTCTGTCTGTTTTTAGTGGTGTCAGGGATTTGAAATGTGAACCTTTGAAGATAAACATGTTTCTTAACTGTTAGTGAACGCATTGTTGAGTCCAACCCAAAGAAGTTCAACCTGGATTCTGCAGAGCTGTTGAAGAGGAAAGCCTTCATCACCAGCACCAGACAGACTGTGAAGGTTTGAGACATCAGTTAAAGCTCACCTGTAAACTTTCAGCTGCTCAGCTGATCTGATTGGCTGCTGACTGTCTTTGTTTCTCCTGAAGGAAATGAAAGAGCAGATGTCCAGTCCGACTGCTGCCTCAGTGGACAGAAAGAACAAACAGGTAACTGAGGCAGGGCTGTCAAACTGGATCAAACCTGCTTTCAAATATTTCTTATAAATGGTATGATGGGTTCCTGGAATATAGGGTGAGGGCACGATGTGTTCTTAGAGTTTGGGGTTGGGTTTTGATGGGTTCCTGGAAGGTATGATGGGTTTTTGGAGTTTAGAGTGAGGGTATAATGGTTCCCAGGTGTTTAGCTTGAGGGTAGACAAGGTTGGATGTCGAGTGGCTGCTGACTGTACGTGTTCATGTTCTGTCCAGGCTCTGCTCGGTGAGCGCGGTGCTCAGGGTCCAATCTGGCAGCCTGGTCCTGATAAATACAGTCGACTGGACCATCAGCTGCAGAACGCCAACTCTCAGTTCATAGAGGAGCAGCAGGTCCAGCAGCAGGTACAGTAATAAAGAACCAATACACCAGCCAATAACAGAACGATCAGATATGTGGGAATGTTTTGGACACTTTGATATAAATAATGAGATTAGTGGATTCAAACAAAGTGCATAATATGTGTGTTTTTATCAGCTGATGGCGGAGCAGCAGGATGAACAGCTGGAGCTCGTGTCTGGAACAATCGGAGTCCTGAAGAACATGTCCGAGAGGATCGGCATGGAGCTGGATGAACAGGCTGTGTAATGACTCTCAGATGCATTATCTTCTTTACATTTTGTATCAACTGTCAGAAAGATTTAATAGGTTTGTTGGTCACAACAATCTGACCCCAGTCAATGATGTAGTGGATCTTTGTCCTGGACCAGCAAAGTTTTGGTGCTAGTCTGGGTCCAGTTTTCTTATCCACAAGCCTTTGCTTTTGGGGTGTTCTTGGTCTCTGGTCCGTCTCAGTGAGTCTGTTTGTGTTCTTCCTGCAGGATGCTGGATGACTTCACTCACGAGGTGGACAACACTCATTCTAGATTGGACAACGTCATGAAGAAACTGGCCAAAGTGTCTCACATGACCAGTGGTAAAGTATCCAGTGTTTCTACTGGAGAAGTGACAGAAATAAAACAATAGAATACTAAGATAGTTATGAATTAGTAAGTTCAGGATTTTTCATAGCTTTCATGTGACATCACGCCCTGTGGCATTACTGACCCTCCAGATTAACTGTACAGATAACAGAAAAGTCAGTTATTTAATCAGTTTTTTTTCTCTATTGAGAGGTTTTTGGAGTTCCATAGACTGTGACACTCACGTGACTGAAGACTATGAATTGATATTAATTCTTAAAGTTACAGTTAGTTACTTAATAGTTATTTTCATTCTTTGTTTCTTATTTTCAGAAGGTAGTTGGTAGTTGTAGTTCAGGTATAAAGATTCATCTCTGTTTTCCACAGATCGTCGTCAGTGGTGTGCTATCGGCGTGTTGCTCGCAATCCTCTTTGTGGTCATTCTTCTCTTCTTCATACTCTGATCGACGCCTCCTCCCGTCAGCACAGAACTCATCTTAACTCGGTGTGTACTGAACTTAACTGAACTCTACTGGACTGATTTCACAGACTTTCTTAGACCACACTGCGTGTGCAAGACTTTGCAGTACATCCTGTGCTCAACTGACTCTCCTGGACTCTGTTGTACTTTTCTCCTGGACTTAATTGTGCTAAGTTTGACACTCCTCCACTCTCTTGGACTCTACTGTATTCAACTGGACCCTCCTGGACTCCATTGTACTCAACTGGATTCTCCTTATCTCCACTGTACTCAGTTTGACACTCCTGGACTCTCCTGGACTCTATTGTATTCAACTGGCCTCTCCTGGACTCTCCTGGACTCTCCTGGACTCTCCTGGACTCTCCTGGACTCTCCTGGCCAGGCTCTTCCTGCTGAGGTGGACTGAAAAGGCTCCATGGCTCTTTACGTGTTTGACTGTTAACATCATCACAGAGGTCAAAGTTCAAACCTGGTGGAAAATGTTTGATGTGTTTTAATGTTTTAAGTTTGTTTTATTTAAAAGGCTGACATTCACCAGTTTAACTCCAGTTTACTCTAAAACCAGTTTAACTTTACTTTAATCCCAGTATTACTCCACTTTAACTCTAAAACCAGTTTAACTTTACTTTAATCCCAGTATAACTCTACTTAAACTCTAAAACCACTTTAACTGTACTTTAATCCCAATATGACTCCAGTTATCTCTAAAACCAGTTTAACTCTAAAACCAGTTTAACTCCAGTGTAACTTTAAAACCAGTTTAACTCCAGTGTAACTTCACTTTAATCCCAGTTTAATTGTAGCTCCAGTTAAACTCTAAAACCAGTTTAACTCTACTTTAATTCCAGTTTAAGTGTAGCTCAGAGTTCCGCTCTGAGCTCCATGTTAAAATAATCACTTTAATGGTTCGTTTAAAATCTTATTTAATGGTAGCAAGAATATTTCTGATAACTTTCACACCTGAATATAATCCATTAGGTTTAATCTCGGTTTAAATCTGGTTTAATCTCAGTTTAAATCCAGTTTAATCCTGGTTTAATTCTGGTTTAATCCTATTTTATCTCTGGTTTAATCCCGGTTCAAATCCAGTTTAATCCTGGTTTAAATCTGGTTTAATCCCAGTTTAAATCCGGTTTAAATCTGGTTGTTTAGTCTGACATTGAAGTTTGTTGAAAATAATGTTAAAAACACTAAAACTTCCTGTTTGTGTTTACAGTTTTTGTTTGACTGAATAATTATTTTTCGGATGTTTAATGTTTTATTTTGTTTCCTTGAACGGTTTATTTTACTTTATTGTATTTTTTGTTTTGTGGAACCGATTGATCGGCACATTCTGAAGATTATTCATCAGTGGACTCTGTTTAACCACACACTTCCTGCTGCTGCTTCAGAATAAAATCATGATCCAATGAATCCCTGGAAGGCTTTTAATGTGAAGTCGCAGCAGGAAGTGCATTCCTGAAGGGTATCGAGTGAGGGAACCGCCGGTTTGATCTAACTTGGTTGCAATCAGGTGTTCGATGAAGCATCCAATCACATCGTCCCACACCATCAGATTTACGGTACTCGTGGCGGTAAAGTCTCACATCTGTTTCCTGTTTCTGTTTGAACAAAATAAAACCACAGTGTTTATGAACACACTTACCTGCAGCAGTGAATCTGTTTCAAGTATTCATCAACTTACATAATAATTGTGAAGAGGTACAAGACGTTCATTCTGCATCAACCGGGTCCTGAAAAATTATGTAGATTAATCGCTAATGGATTTTTATTGCATTCTGACAGTGATTGTAATGCCTTATAACAGTAATCATAATGCAATAAAACAGTGATTATAGATGCATTAGAACAGTGATTATAATGCCATAAAACAGTGATTATTGATGCATTAGAACAGTGATTATAATGCCATAAAACAGTGATTATTGATGCATTAGAACAGCTATTATAATGAATTATAACAGGGATTATAACCGCAATTATTATGCATTATAACTGATTATAATGCAATAAA
>CAFUXE010003104.1:961976-1026984 GCA_903364295.1 Serranus cabrilla | reverse complement strand
ACAAAAAAACAATTAGAGTCTGTTGATACGTTTAGTAGTATAATTTATCCAAAAATGACAGAAAAACACAAAATTATGGTTGGTCAAAATATTGAAAAAAAGTCATACATTTAAAATGGCTTAAATGCTTAAAGTGGACCAATTAGAGTCTGTTGATGTATGTTATTGTATAATCTGTCAAAAATATATATATATATGCCCAAAAAATGTCTTAAATCCATTTAGCATCCAGCAGAAACACTTTGCTGTCTGTTAAAACTTAAGTAAATGTGATCCAGTAGCATTATTTGTGTTTGCTGTCAATAGGAATTGTGAAAGAAACTGACCACAGTATTATTTGCAGTATATCTATTTATTAACACAGAGTACTTAAACATGTTTCCAAAAACGACACATGTAAAGTAGAAGCCAGTACAACCTGTTAGTGCTTTAACATTATTACATATCTAACTAAAATATCTTTAAAAACAACACAAACACCACACATCTTTTTAAGGAGGCAGTTTCTGTATTCTAGTCACTGTATGTTGAAAAGGTAGTAAATTCTGTGTGCTAACATACTTTGCACAAACATTTCTTCACAATCAATCAAATACAACATTACAGATCTGGCTACTCTGGAAAAAACACATCTGCTTTGAAAAAGCAAATACATGCAGTCACTCATCTAAATATCTATCACTTACATATGACCGTCCCTGTGAGATCCTGTGACTTCAAAGGTGATTACACTGCATCAACAGACACAAACATGAGTGTGACATTCACAAATGTCAGTTTCACAATAATAAATGCAGATCTGATGTAAAACAGATTAACTTTCCAAAGGATTTGCTTGTTGAAATGCCACATTTGTTAAAGCTGCTCATCAACAAGTCATTCACAAACCACAAACTGACTATAATTGAATCAGACAACAGCCCATAGACCACACCGGTCTGAAGCTCTGTTGTTAATCTTACATCATCCGTGCTGCATATATATCTTACAGCAATACTGAACTAGACACATGTAGACATGATGACCTCACTAGCAGTCACTGAATCCAGGAATCTAAGGCACTGCAAAAGTGCAAAATGTCTCTTGAAAGGTAAAAAAGTTAAACCGAAAAAAATATATATAAACCTAAATATACTGTTTAACTAAATGTCTGTGTTTATAAGGATAATGCCTGGATCAGTTAAACTAGGCGGTTCATGATTTCATGAAGGTGTGTTTAAACGTGTTGATTTTCTGATCAAACCAATAATAAAAGATGGAGCACTGCCGCCATCAGTCAGTTTCTCTCAGCTAGAATTCCTTTAGTGTTCACCTTTTTCAGCCGAATTATCCACAGAGCTCTCCTACTCTCAGAAACAAACGGATGCAGTAATTAAAAAAAAGATAAAAACACTGAAAAAAGCAGTTTCACTTTACAAATCAGTGTTTTTCAGACACTGCTCAGCACACTGACAGACAGACTGGAGCTGAGCTGCTGCCAGCTTGTTTTTCTGATAATATAAGATCGAGACGTCGTGTAAATAAAATCCTTCAACTCAGTAAAATATGTAGGTTAAAGATCTAGTAAGTGTATTGAAAAATGTGGCTTTAATCTGTATGAAAAGTCAGTTTATGACAACCACTGACAGGCGACAGACAAATAAAAGTCACATATAATCATTTCACATACTATACTTTTGAGTGAAATATGATGTTTTTATGTATAAAATTCAACGATGGCAATGAAATGTCAAACCTCATTTTCCTTTTTGTCCATCTACCATGCAAATAGTGAAACACGTACTGCATATGTAATAGAGCAGTATGTAACGGAGCAGTGTGGACTGCTCTGTAGAAACCATCTGACTCGAACCATTTGTCAAGAAAAAGACTCAGGGGATGAGTGTATTTTCTGATGGGCAGCTTCAAAATGGAATGGTTTGTCAAATGCAGCAAATATACTTCAGGTTAGGATACGTCTTATTCATCATGTAAGTAGAAATGTCCTCATTTAAGACTAAGAGGGTTTGTGGTACCAAATTGAACATGTGTGCTGCTACTGGTTCTGATATTCACTGATCTGAAGAGTGACTGGGTTGCCCACGGATGTATAGCCGTACGTCTGAGTTGACACTTTGGTTTTAAAGCTCTGCTGCCCACCTTCGACTCTCTGCACCTCCGAGCAGTATGAAGGCTTCACCTCCAGCTTTGCGTGGCTAACCTGTATGGGGACATGCCTCTCCGTCCTGGACTGGGCTCCGCCGGCCTGGGGGGCAGCAGATGAGAAAAGGCTGCTGGACAGATGCTCCCTGACGCGGCTGAAGAAGCCGCTCCTCTGCCTCGGCGCAGCGACAGGCCGGCCCACGTTGAGGAGCACCGGCTGTCCCACTGTGGACCCGCCGATCTCCCTCTGGAGCACAGAGATCTCACAGGGCTTTTCTGCAGCGGGGCTGCAGGTGCTTGAGGAGCCGTAGGTCTCTCCTTCCTCTGGGACGTAATCCTCCAAGTCCTCGAGGGTCAGAACACGGCCTCCTTGTGTCAGAACCTTAGGCTCCTGCTTTTTGAGTGAGCTGTGATCTTCATCTTCATCATCAGGTTCAAAGATGACAGTTTGTGTATCATCCAGGTCCTCGCTGTCCTCTCCGGCTGCAGCGAGGACAGATTGGAGCTCATGTGGCTCTGCTGAGACAGGAGCAGAGGGAACGTTTCCCTCCTCTTCCTCCCAGGAGAGCGGCTGGCTGCTGACGTCCCCCTGCAGCTGGGCCTGCTCCACCAGCTTGTTGTTGGAATTGTTAGCGTTGGGGTTTTCCAGTGGAGACCTCTTGGGCCTGGAGGGAGTGGCTGCCCGCTCAGACCCTGCCGGTGAGATGCCTCTCCTCCGGGGCAGCCTGGGAGACTTGTTGACCTTATACTCGATGACCTCCTCCACCTCAACCCACCGGGGCTTGCTCTCCATCACTCTGGCTTCAGCACCCTGGGGCTCAGTCACATAGAGGGTTGGGACGGTGGTCTTTCTTGAAGTGGGCATCCTCCTCTGCCTGCTCATGGGGGGCTCTGGGGTGGAAGTCTCCGAGCGATGGGCTCCAGTGATAGTCAGGCCGGGGGACTTGTGCCTCCTCATGCGAGGGTTCTTCACCACAGTGGTTATCGTCTCCTCACTGGAGAAAGAGAGAGACAACACAGGCATCATCAGAGCGATACACAGAGAGGCTGCATGCAGTTTTCACACCAATGATTGAAGCTGATGGGCTTTCACCCCCACTCATTAGCCACCAGTGCACTGAGCTGTCACTTAATAGGAAAAGCTGACTCCTCAGAAACCAGAAAGGAAAGTCTGACCTATAGTAAGCACTTAACACATGCCACCATAAGCCAAACAGTACACTAAGAAAGAAGAATTAAATATATATAAATGCAGTGAGGAGCTGTGAAAATAAAGAGGCCGGTTAAAGACAACAGCACCCTGGTGAGGACGGCCCATCCTCTCATCAGCTTTGTGACAGAATCCTTTACACTCAGGCTTTGAATACTACACAACAATGCAAACATGGGGCCACAGAGAGAAGCACAAACACATACAAAAAGCCCTTCAGTTTAGCTTTTAGCGAACAATATCTACACAGCAAGGCCAAAAATAAAACCTTCACAAAAACTGTGAAACAGGTAGAAAAAAAGGTTTTGGCAGGATCATTTTCTAATGGACTTTTCTCCATTTCTATGGTTTCAGCCAATAGACATGCTTAAGGTTGGTTCACACTCACATGATGATGGTTTTCTTTGGTATTCTGGTCTCCTGCTCAGTTACTATGAGGGAGAGAAAATAAATATGAATTGAACGGAGACAGTTAAACAAAAAAGGCTCACAAAACACATGTAGTATAAAATATATACAAGTGATTATGTGTCTTTAAATCTGCTTTAAAAACACTTTAATTCAGAACCTGGAAAAAATGTGCATACAATACAGATAATCTAAAGAGAACCAGTCAGTGTTCCTACCTTCAATAGTGATGGCCTGCTCCCCGGAGCGAGCCACAGCCGAGGGAAGCACTAAATCAGCTGCACACTTGGCGCTGCCCAGACGGTTGGACAACTGGCAGAAGCAGGGAACATATTTTTAGAGTCTTATATATGACATACTGTTGCTAATTATTGATTTTCAAGTCAGCTTACCTCGCACTCGTAGTGTCCCAGGTCTCTCTCTGTCAGGTTTTTAATTACCAGCACCAGAACGCCACTGCGGAGCTCGCTGTAGGTCTGATACTTCTCCTGGTCAGTCAGCAGCCTGCCGTCCTTAAACCACCTTCACCACAAACACAGCCAGAGAAGAGAAGAAGAGGTTTACACACAAGTTCCAAGAGGAGCTGCTGAATTTGCTTCAAACTTATTATTAAACTTCATACCTGATCTTGGGGTTGGGGGCGCTCTGTATGACGCAGGTGAACTGAGTGTCCTCGCCAGCAACAAATGTAGCATTTCTCATTTTATTCACAAAACGAGGCGGCACTACAGGGAATATGTGGAAAAAAGACACATTTAAATACTTATATTTAATAAAAAGAAATTGGCTTTAAAAATGTGTCACTTCATTCATCTATGATTTATGAGTTCAGCAGACTAATTACTGATATTTTCTTATATTTTTATTTTATTTTATTATATTTTTTGTTTTACACAGCATCCCAACCTTATCAGAATCGGTGTTGTACATTTAGAGAATGATTTAAAACACATTTAATATGTACATTTAACATTGTCACATTACATATATATACATGGTCGCCCATTAAAATTGGAATAAAATATTTTTTACCTCTTTCCATGAAATAATTTTAACAATGTGATTTATGTGATTGACAAATAAAGTGTATATCCTCTCAAACTTTATTGATCAATCTCTTCCAAACATGTCACAATGAAAATAAACCACAATCAATGGAGAATTTTGAAAATAATTATTCCCACTTTATGGGCGACTGTGTATGACAGAAAACAGGAGAAAGCCAGATAGGGGAGTGCTTTAATCATTCACTGTCACACTGAATGCTACTTACCCTGAACAGTGATCTTGCCGAGAGTGCTGGCGTTACCAGCTGAGCTTGAGGCGAAGCACATGTACTGTCCAGAATCATCCGCCGTCATGTTATCCAGGATCAGCGTGCAGGAACCATCGGGGTCTTCAATGATGATGTGATGAGGATCTGCCTCCACCGTACGTCCATCTGCATACAACAAGCAAACCGTGCTTTGATGAAACACATTTGGCCTCATATAATGTTTGTGAATTTTGTGGACTAAATAATTGGCAAAATTTACACACAAAAAAAGAAAAAAAAGTGGCGTACCCTTGTACCAAGTGACCGTAGGTTTGGGTACTCCTGTGGCTTTGCATGCCAGTTTAACAGTCTGTCCGAGCTCCGCTGTGCAGTTTGCCAGGATTTCATCGAAGTCAGGAGGACCTGTGAAAGGAGGTTAGCCATGAAAGAAGTGTTTGACAGATGGAAAATATTGAAATTAATTCTGAGTGATAGGGGGAAAAGTTAGACTCACTCCATGCAGGCATGCTGTATCGCTGCTGCAGCTCTCTGAAGTCTCTCAGCCACGAGTTCTTGATGGTAACAGTTCGAGCCTGCAAGGTGTATTTCCTCACAGAGTCCTCGCGCTCGTGCCAGATCTCAAAGGCACGGTCGTCACCCTCCACTGTCTCATTCACGTCAATGTTATTCAACTGCAACAGGATGAAAAATCAGAAAAGATCATTTAGGCTGCTGATTAGGAAAGGTGACAGAAAAGTCTTCAACAACAAAAAATTCAGTAAAAGTTCTACCTTCATCATGTTCTTGAAGACATATGACTGTGTATCAGTGTTGCTGTCTCTCTTGGGTTTGCAGATTATACAGTAGTTCTTAAACAGGAAGACGTGGCGGTGGTGGCCTCGAGAGGACGACCTAATTCCTGGAGCCCCTTCCCACACTTGGAACGGTCCCTGGTTTCAAAAGGGGAAAAAAATCAACACACATAAACAATCAAACAAACACAATACGAACCTTCCCGTACTGATCAGGAATGCCAGAGTCACTCGACGTACCTGTCTCATTGGCTCTCCTAATACTTCCAGAGTGGCAGGATAGTTCTCGATCATGGAGACGTGGTGGGTGTTCTCAGAGCGTTGAGGCAGCGCAGACACCATGGCATAAGCCTCTTCCAGCAAGCAGCAGTTCTGTCCGTTTCTTGCCTTGTTTCTGATGAGCTCCTGAAGATGTTGTAGGACTTATTTTAATAAACAGTGATACAGGTCTAAAACCAAATACCTTACATATAAAAGCGACATGTTCCTGTCTGTAATGCAGAGAACTGAACATCATAAGAGTTTGTGTTTACTGTGTAAAAGCTGTCACCTTGAGGACGGCCTTGTACTTCTGCACCCTCTCCTGTGGCAGCTGGAGGCTGGCGTTGATGCTGCGTACCGGCGGATCTGCAGGGTCTGAACTGGCTTGGACTTTCCCACAGTACTCCTACAATGTGATGAAAGGAAGATATTTACCCCCTTTTTGCAGTCCTTTAAAAAAGTTGCTCTGGAAAATGTCCTGCTTTTAAAACTGTTATGAAAATGCAGTATATTATTTTCTATTTTCTATATATTATCATGTATGTTTATTCAGATAATGATGCAGTTGTTTTTATGAAAAAACAAAAAAACTAAACACAACACCTTTTTTCTTTTGTTTGTAAACTTATTGCGAGGGCAAGCACGTATTTGTCCCATAGGACAATATGAGAAAATGGAAAATACACAATAAAAACAATAAACTACAATATTGAAAAAAGGATCTAGATTGAAAACCTGACATGAGAAGGCTGTGGGGTCAAAAATTGTGTTATTTATGGCAACCTTTTTGTCGTATTGTATTTTGGATACACAGTTTATTATAGACTTATTATAGGAACTGAGGTTTTACTTCCATGTCCCTAGTGATGCAGAGGAGTTCAAATCAAATGACTACACTGGTCCACAGTCCTTTCACAGTCACCCTAATGATAAGGTAGTCACAAGATAGTATAAAGTAAGAAGTTAACAAAGACAGTTTAAAAATGAATCAGCCGGCTGTACAAACATGTTTCTGTAGTGTGGCAACAGATATTAAGTATGGGGTTAGAGAGTAATGTGCATAGGTTCTGACACACTGTGTAAACCCACAGAGATCGAGTGTTACCTTGAAGAAGCGGTGAACAGCTTTGTCACTGACGGCAGATTCAGCCTGACTCTGACCAACAAGATACTGAAGGTACTTCTCAAAGCCCTCCTTGTTCTTCAGGAAGCACATGGCTACATCGTCATCTGTGTCACACTCGTTCAACTTAGGCAGGAATGCCCTAAAAACAAAATTGTGGAGGAAGTGAAGTCATTGTAAATTTTATAACATAAAAAAAAATATATTTCAAAGAAGTCATCAGGAGGGGAGCTCACTTGCTGTGGAAGGATTTGATATCATCAATGTTCCTGAATATGGCTTCCTTCTGGCTGCTGACGTCTGCCGGTGCATCAGGGGCGTCTGCATGCTTCAGGTGATGGGAGGTAAAGAACTCCACCTCTTTCACAAACTCTGATTCACCATTTATCAGGTCTTGGATCAGTTGGCTGGGAACATGACATAACAGTTGGTCATGATACATCCTTCAGCTCCAGTGTTTGGTAAGTGAGTGTAACTTTACTTACAATAATTTCCTCTTGTATTCACCCTCAGACACCTCCTCTACGTTTGTCTCTGGAAGGTCACCTGATTCAGCAGACAGCTGGGAAAAAACACACATTTACTACTTTGAAAATGTTCAAAAAAAGAATGTTGGTGGATCAGCTGCCTCCGTTTTGAGACGTACTTTTAGTTTCTTGTCCAGGTATGCAGGTGAGACCCAGCCTTGGCGGGATGGAGTCATTTTGGTGGGTTTGGTCCGGACTAACCATTTGAGTGGGTGAGCTGAGTCCAAAACCTCAACATACTGTCCCTCCTTAAGTGAGATGGATTCTTTGCTTGCTATGGTGGGGTTGTAGTCAGCCGTTGCCACATAGATGTCAAACATCTATAAAAAATATGGATTAAAAACAACAGCAGGGACACATGTGGTTACAGGAAATGTTGTTATAATCTAAATCTAATATGATGTGAAACTTCTTACTGTTGAACTCTAATGCTCTACATGTAGATTTCTGTTTTTGAAAGCTTTCACCTGCCAATATGTTTCCATAGTTTCTCTAATAATTGTGAATACAAGTTATTATCTATTGAAATATTCTGCTTCAATCCATTATTTTTTCAAGTCCTATTTTCAATAGGACTTTCAGTGTAGAGAATTACCATTCAGTTAATTCTGTCTTTAGAGTCATTGTCTATAATCAACACAAACATTGAAGTTTAAGGTAAAAACCCTTCCTGGGAACAAATATCACACAGAGTATTTCCATGTATCTCACCTCTCCCCTCGCATCCCCCTCATCAGACTCGGAGGAGGAGTCGGCGATGAGGGAGGGAGGGCGAGAGCGACCGTGATGCGGTGACGGAGAAGGAGTCTTGGTCTCATCATCACTGTCAGCGCCTGGTACACGTAATGAAGCTGAGGCAGGAGGGAGGTGATCACAGGAACACAGGTCAAATGTACAGAGAAGCAGAGCCATTAAAAAAGTCTTTGAGGTTAACTGTTATGTATCATGATTAGGGATTATCATACTGCACTTTAGATGCAAATGAAACATTTTTTTGTCTTGAATTCGGTAGCAGTTATTAGTGCCCAGTGTGTCAGAGCTCGGATGAGGCAGGACCAGGCAGCTCAAAGTCACATGTAAAGCACTAACTGGCTCTTTGCTGGCATCTACTGGTGCTTTATCGACATTGTAATGTTCATGAAAACATGTTAATCCTTACTCCTACACAACCCTGTTTACAGAAAAGTTGGGACTTTGTATAAAACGTAATAAAAACAGAATGCATTATATTCTGAATGCATATTTAAGAAATGTATTAATCAAATATATTGTCAGTCGTTTCAGTTGAATATATTTCACACAAAGGGTTAACACATTGTTACATTCTGTTTCATTTACGTTTTAGACAACTTTTTTGGAATCAGGGTTGTATATCATTTTAGATTATACTTCAAAATAAATCCTTTTGCAATGTAAAGGAAAACAAAAACAAATTGCACAACAATCATTTTTGAATACTTTGCTCTATGTTAGTAATGTAACAACATGCAAAAAGCTACAGAACAGATAACACATATTATCTGAGCTCTCCACATACATGTCTGTCGGTGAACATGTATTCAGCTATAAATTGGTGAAACGTTTTAGATTTTAGATTTAAAAATATTTTTAAATAATTTCAATTAAATGTTTCGAATTCTGAAAAAGGAAAACAGGAAACTGTTGTGCCTTCATATATATATTTTTCCCCCTGTATGTAAGTCATCTGTATCCATAACTGAATGGAAAAATGTACATTAATTGTGAAGCTGATGCACTTTATACATACTGGTAGTTTTGGGCCAAGATTTCATCCACTGGAGCACTTCATGATTCTGTGCGCTGTCTGAATAACAAATTAATGATCGGATGAGTATTTAATTGGTTGGATTGCTAAACTGATGGATGTAAAGATGGTAAAGAAATGATGTATGTAAGAAGAAATGAGAAGTCATGGATAAAGACAAAAACATGCTGAAACACAAGCGCTAAAAGAGCAGGAAAGAAACACTCCTTTCATCAAGTTTGGTGTCAGCCTCCAATCCATTGGAGAGTGAATTCTCATTCAAGAATTGAACCGATAACATTCAGATGAAGCAAAACTTCCACAATTCTTGAATAATCAGAATTCAACCAAACCTGACTGGCAAGTAACAAAACATTAGACAGAAGCACTGAATCCAACATAATGTGTGGATTACTTATATACTTTCAGCTTCTTTAGCAATCAGCAAAGCCATTCGCTGCATCTTGCAGTATCAGAAAATTATTCCTCAGCCGAATTTAGCAAAGCAATAGGCAACCTGCAGATTTGAATTCCAACCACAGACACCTGGTGATTTATGGAGATAGGGTTTCCCTCTGGGTTAATGTGTCCTTTTAAATCACCTGGTGCAGAGTGGAACAGAAACCTATAGAGTTCTGGGACTCTTTGGCTTTGGTTGCCTATCTCTGACCTACAGTAAGTTACTGTGATGACAAATAGAATTAATAATTACACACTTTATTAAACAATCTGGGATCCTGTCATCCCACTTTAACACCACGGGTACCTATCAGTGCTGGATATTAGTTGTACATGCAGGTAGTGTTTACCTTTTACAGAGAGCCAAAGGTCCAATAGTAACTTAAATAGCGGATCGTAGACAATGGGGCTGATGTCCTCAATTCAGTTTTATGTTTATGCTATTACAGCTTACATTGTTATTGTGTCCACATTCTAAGGCGAATGGCCAATCCACCATTGTATCAGATGCTAAAGTTGACACTTCCACATTACTTAATGCCATTAACAGGCTGTCAGATTCTAAAAAAAATCATGACTTTATCTTAGTTTAAACCAGACTTAAATAAGCCTGATCATGTTACGCTAAGCTTGGCTGGTAGAAACACCTAAATCAACTGTTCAAGGTTAAAACTCAGGCTTTTTCATGTTAATCCAGATTTACTAGTAGAAACTACTTTAAAGTGCAACAAGAATGTCTTTCAAATGAAAACCAAATAATTGAATATTGAACTGTATAAAGAGATACTTACCTTGAGTAATCTTGGCTGATACCATTTCAGTGATCTGGGAGGTGAGTTTCATAAGGAATTCCTCTGTACCTACTTCACCGAGGTAGGGCATTTTACCCTCTTAAGTCGCACACAAAGAGGAAAAAACACCATAAATATTGCAATAATTATTTCTACAAATATTTCTTGTTACTATGAATAACTGATGATATTACAATACATAACATATGCCAGTGTATAAGGTGATACATCTCACCTTTTCCCCTGCCGGCCTCGTCTTCTGGAGGACTAACTGTAATTCCAAGAACCCTGAGGAGAATAAAATGTTACATCTTTACATATGTATGTATTTAAAATGTACTTTACATGCATGTTTTTTAATGTGCAATGCTGCAATTCTGAATCTCATTAGAAAAACTTACTCTGAGGGTTTGGTCTCTTTCTTTGGTTGTGGTGCTAAAGAACAGAGATGTATAGCATTACAATCAAACCCAGGAGACAAATTAAGATGGCAACATGTTTGCACTAGTGTCTTCTACTTTATGAATATACTCATGATGATTTGTCCGTCCTTACTCTCATCGACCTCGAGGTGGGCAGTGCAGATCGACTGTCCTGCTCTATTTGTGGCAATGCAAGTGTAGGCGCCGGTGTATTCTGTGCCCACGTCCATCAGGATGAGGCTGTGCTGGCGCCCTGAGCTTGCTATTTTGTATCCTTTGGTATCAGGCTTGATCCACAGGACATCTTCTATTGATTCCTCCTTCAGCCAGGACACCATTGGAGTGGGAGAGCCTGAAAAGGGTAACAGGGAGTATTTTTTAATAAAAAATTAAGGTTTTTGGGTGTTCCCAGAGTCCTTTAGATGTTGAAACAAACACAAAGTTAATCAAACAAACCTTCTACTTTGACGGACAGAGTGATGCTGGCTCCTTGTTTCACCTTCCTGTTGCTGAACCTCTCAATGAAACGGGGTGGTACCAGAGGCTCCTTGGGGTCTGTGAAAATAAAGTGTAAAACAAAAACAAAGTCATTTATAATGTATTATTATATCTACTAAAGATTCTGGGGCCAAGTTTATAGGGCTAAATGTCAAGTTACCTCTTTTATCTTGTGGCATGACCTCCCCTGGACCTGTGGCAAAGTACAGTTGTTACTGTATCTGTAAACATCTAACTACACTGTTTAAGGTGTAAGTACTTTAAAATTATTTTTATTGAAGGGTTTCAATACATACTCAGAACCATCAGGCGGGCCGAGGAGTAAGCAGAACCAGCTGCATTGGTGATGTAAGCAGAGTACTCTCCCATATCTGATTTCTTAACCTTCAGGATCTCCACACCATGAGCGTCTCTCTCTGCTTGCAACAGAATCCTCTCTGAGGGTCGCAGAGGGTGGCCATCTTTGAACCAGTAAACTCTGGGTTTGGGGAAGCCTTGAAGAAAAAAAGGTATTTCAGAAAATCAATGTATTGTTGTTATTTTGTTGCCTCAGATAAACTGACATTTAATTGGTTAGTAAACTTACCTTTAACTTTGAGCTGCATTTTAGCAATAGGTGAACCTGGACTGACATGAACATCATGAAGCTCGTCCACAATTTGTGGTAACTGATCATCTTCAGCCACGGACTCAAATGTCTCAGTTTCCCTGCAAGAAGAGAAGAGAACAGCACACCTCGAGATTTCAGTATTTATTCACATGATAGTTATATTTATTAGATTAATCATATAGTATTAATTTACCTGGACATGTAGCCTTTGGCACTGATATAGGAAGATGTTTCAGTGGCATCAGCAGCAGTGTCATAGTCTGAGCTGCAAGACACTGATCGAAAAGATGAATGCACAGCATTAAACAATAATAATTATTAATAATTAATCATTATAATGTGTCACAATACATGTGATTATGTAATTTGCCTTGTGAGAATCAGTTTGAGTTTTTGAACGTGGGTTGCTTAAGATTCCTGACTAGTATTTTTAAGACTCCTTTTTTTTTAAGATGGTAGTTTAGGACATGCTTCATGTCAGGAGATTAACTGGGATAAGGTTTAAATAGGAAGGAAGGGAATAAGAATGTCTGCATTACTAAATGTTTTAAGAAACAAAACAAAAATAATGTACCTTCATTATTTTAAGCTGCATCCAGATGTTTGTTTCATATGTAGCAGCTTCATTATATTTCTACTGTATATGCTATTACTGTGCTGTTCATTTATGTATTTATTCACAAAAAAACTAAATCTGCACCACCAAACAAACAAAACTGTGTGCATGTAATGTATGTTTACTCACCATCAACCCTGAGTTCTGCCTTGGTGGCTGCGAGGCCGCTGCTGTTTTCAGCTGTGCAGCGGTAGACACCCATGTCAGTGGGCAGCACAGTGGTGATGATGAGCTGGTGGCAGCCCTCCTGGTCTTCATTGATCATGTAGTGATCATTCTCCTCCAGCAGTTTGCCGTCCTTATACCAGCGAATAGTGGGAGGGGGCTTACCAATCACGACACAGTCGAAGCTGACTGGATAACCGTCTGGAACATCCTGACTTTGTAGCTGTGTCAAGAAGACCGGGGCAGCTGGGTAACAAGAGCAGATAAAATCAAAATGTTAAAAACTACAACATAAAATGTTTGAATCAGAGAGATATATACATGTATCAGCTGGACAAGCCAGACAGTAAGCACAATACAGGTCAGACAGCTGAAGATGGTCGACATGGCACACCACATGTACATTACATTTACATTCTGTATCAGCTAAAGGATGTGCATATGTATCTAAGTAATAAACTAAAAAGCAAATTAATTGTGAAATGTGAATTTTTCAGATGTGGCAGTTTTTCCTTTGTATGATAAATTAAGATTTTTGCAATATTATACATGACGTTGTCACAATTTTGATGATTTAGAAAGTGTTTAAAAATTGTAAATTGATTCTAATAGGCCATGCGTTTCCTACCGGGGGCTCCAGTCATAAATGCAGGAGGCTGTCTATCTTGTGTGGGGGTCTGTGTGCCATCTTGCGTGTAACCCATCTTTCTAATTCGCAGCTCCACTTTCAGAGCTCCTGCATCCAGGATGGTGGTCTCCACAGGAACCCCATGGACTGTGAACATCTCCTGGAACCTCTTTGAGGCAACCTCCGCCTCCGTCCGTGAGTCAAAGCGAATGTAGATGTAAGTGTCGTCCTCCCGGTAGGAGTGTGGATCTGGAGCGCCCAGGTCTCCTTCATCTGCGCTGATGAATGGTTCTTCCTCGACATCTGGTGGGAGACGGGTGCGCAGCAGGCGCCGAAGACGTCTGCTTGCCATCCTGAGTGACTCATCCATCTCGCTGCCTGAGGAGCTGTCGGGCTCGCTGTCGGCACTGTAGCCCACGGTCAGCGGGCGTCGGCCCGATGATTCTCTCGCTGTTCCTACTGTGACCTTACCACTGTGAGAAGTGACACCAAACTTGTTGGTGACCTCACAGGTGTAAACCCCAGTGTCCTTTGTTGTGATGGCAGTGATGACCAGCGAGCAAGTGCCATCATTGTAGATATCAATATGGTGGTGCTTGCCATCAGTCAGTGGTTCTCCATCCTTCAGCCACCGCACCTTATCAGGTTTACCTTCTGCCACACATTCCAGATGTATGGTGCCATTGGGTTCTTTGGTCTGGTCTTTGAAGGCGTCTTTAAAGACAGGGCGCATGTCCCTGCGGGCTTTGTAGCCTTTGAAGGCAGCTTGAATCTTAATAGCAGCGTCTCTGAGCTCAGGCTCGTCCTCTTTACTGATCTCCATGATGCTACTCTCCTCCGTGGACACCTGTTTTTCACTTGTCTGCTGAATTATGGTTGTTTCCACTTTAGTCTGCTGCACTGTTCTCTGCTCTGCCATCTGGAAATGTGCAAAGAACCTCTCAGTGGTCATAGTCTCTGGCTCGTTGGTCGCTGTGACAGTAGACGTGCTGCTCTTCTTGAGGTAGGAGACAAGTGATGGACCCCCGGGAACAGACTCATCCTCAGAGCTGGTGTACAATTTGGACTCTGTCTGTGTCTTAGACACAATGACCTGCTCCTTCTCTCCTGATTTTACTTCAACTTTCTCTGAGGCCTTCAGTTCTTTCTTTCTTTTAGCATCCTCCTCAGGTTGTTCAGTGATGGAATCCAAAGTGGGTTCTCGACTCATGCGCCTTTTCTTGGCCGATTCCTCCCATAGCTCATGGAGATCACCTTCTTCGGCAGCTTCTGGGGGCAAACTGGGTTGCCCCATCACTTCACCTATAACCACAGAAGGTTTTCAATGTAACTGTGCTGTTAGAAAAGTTGCTTTCAGTGTCCACACTGCACAAAACCCACCAAACTAAACTGACTAAACTGTCAATTAAAAATCCCAAAGACAATGTTCAGAGGTGTATAATAACAGTAAAATTTGAAGGATACAGGCAAAAACATCTACACAACAAACAGAATGTCTTACCTGTGCTGATTAGTGGCTGCTTGGGTGCTCCTGTGTAACAATGAGAAAACAAACACACACATTATATCGTAGTTTGTGAAACTGCATTGCTCTATAATGCTATTATTATATTATTTGGTGGAACACTTGCATAATAGAACGGAAGTTAACTGAGCAATAATACGCAAAATGCCCTGACCAACCAGCACACATCAACTCACCGAGCTGCACAGTCTGAGGCAACTCTACAGGCTCTCCAATCCCAGCTTTGTTGATGGCTGCCACTCTGAACCTGTAGCCACTACCAGGGATGAGATTTTCAACCACAAACTCTGTGGTACACACAGGTTCAGAGTGACTTGGAAGCCAGAGGGCACTGTCTACCGGCCGCATCTCCACCCTGTAGCCCAGAATGGGACTCCCTCCATCATGCAGAGGAGTGAACCAAGAGAGGCTGACAGACTTCTCAGTCTTGCTGAGGACCTCTGGGTCCTCTGGAGGATCAGGTACAGCTGTGAAGAAAGAAAGACACAGGCGTAAGCATAGTTTTATGGACAATAATCATGTTGATTATGTTAAGTTTTTTTCAACATTTTATTTAAAAAAATGAAAAACAATTATGTTTGCAGACTGATATAGTATTATAATATTATAAACATACACACACAATATACCTAGATACATATATAATTAATAAACAAACTATTACTATTGAAATAGCTCAAATTAAATTAACTACCATTACATAAATGGTGAAATAGAAGAAAAAAACAAACAAACAAGGAAATACATTACTAAACAATATTAAAATGTTTTATTGGTCTTTGAGTTTGTATGTGATTCATACAACAGACATTTCCTGAAACACTGCCCAGTACTTTGTCTTCCAGTGCCGGTATGTTAATGCAATAGACTTTTTTCCTTGTCCTTTTTATAGGAAAAAAGGCTACAAAACCTATTTAAACACTTACTGATTATTGTGAGCTTGGCCAAAGAGAGAGCATCTCGAGCAGCAAATGTAATTTCCTGTTGTGGCAACAGAGGCGCCTGCCTCAGGACAAGGCGATAGGAACAGCCGTCAATCCTCGTAGACCAGAGGTCACTGGACTTGAGCTCAACTCCATTAGCATACCAGGCTACTTCTGCTGCAGGGACAGGCTCGGTGAGCTCAACTGTAAACTCCACCTTCTCTCCTACTGCAGCCACCTTGTCCTCCAGACCTTTCACAACGTCCAGCTGCCAGCCTGATAAGATAAAATACATATCTCAGGTTTCTTAAGTGATTTCTTAAGTTTATTATGGTAGAATGCATAATTCAGGAAAGATAATGCTATGAATAAAACTTCAAAGGTAAAACTTAAGGGTTTGTTTGGATGGCTCACCTTTGACAGAGAGTTTAGCAGAAGTGGATGCTGTGCCAGCTTTGAAGGTCACTGTGCAACTGTCATTCACTCGCAACTCTTTAAGCAGGAGCAGATGACGACGACCACTCTCAAATGTCACAATCTCAGCATTAGGGGATTCCTTCACTGGTTTCCCATCAAGGAGCCAGTGGAAATCTTTGCTCTCAGGACGAGAGAGAGCACACTCAAACAGCGCTTCGCCTCCATCAAAGGTTTCTAAATCCTCTAAGCCCTGGACAATGTCAATGGGTTTGCCTGTAGAAAACAAATGGAAAAATGAAGGAAGAAAAAGAAAGCACAGTAAAAAAAAAGATTTGAAAAAGGAGTCAACTATTTTGAGAATTGTCAACAAAAGGTGGAAACGGATCTGTTTATTTGGCCAAAAACACAAAATAAGAGGCATGAGGGAGCAGAGGAGACTCCCGAGAGGTTGGTGGTCTTTCCATGTGGAGGGAAGCTCACCTTCCACATAAAGTGAAGCGACCGCGCAGGTCCCCTGTGCCTCACAGGAGTATGTGCCCCTGTCCTCAGCAGACACATGGCTAATGTACAAGCGAGCCACATTCCAGTCCTGCTCCACTACCACCCTTCGGCCATCAGGCTGCAATGGCTGCCCGTCTTTCTTCCACTGAGCCTTGACCGGCCTTGAGAACTGGCAGATGAACTCAGCCGGTTGGTTTTCGAGCACCCGAAGGTCCTCCATTTCGCTCACCACTTCAACTGTGGGATCTGAGGTTGGGATCAGGGGTCAAAGTATCAGGGCTTGGCCATTAGATAGGATAGGGTAGCGTTAGGATAAGTGCGGGATATGATGGAGGATGTGGGCTTTTTAACCCCCAAAGACATGTTGAAGTGATGTTCGTATGTGAATGCTATTATTATGGTTCAATGGATTGTCAAGTACACATTCTATGTGCCATTGGACAGTATCTCAAAGTACATTTTTAATGTCCACTGTATTGTCCTATGTGAGCCTTAAAAATGAATAGGGGGTCAAAAAGCCCAACTGTCAAGATTCAGCGTTATGGTCACATTCATGGACGAAGAAGTGCTTATAGCCAATGACAGAAGAGGGGGTGTTTTAGTGGATAAAATTCCAAACTCATGAGGTAGATGTAGGGCGGTTAGAGGTTTTAGTGCTTGAAGGTTAGGGGCAGGGCCTGATGGGATGGAATATGGGCAAATGGACCGGCCTTAATGGATGGGTGGAGCAGCACTTTCCTTACACAACATTTCTGTTGGCACTATTCAGAGTTTCACTGACTCTGGACAATAAAACTTGGATTACAACTTAAGATCACCAAAATCAGGCCTACTGTATGTTATCCACTGAATCAAATCACCAAATTCATCATTTCCCTTACCAAGGGACCATACACTTAGGGCTGCGCATTGAACCAAATAATAATCACGATCATGCTTTTGGCTCCAGCCGTTACACTTGATCAGATGCCAGTTAACAATTTAAGAGTGCATGGTCTGAAACTATGCCTGGGCAGTATCAAGGCATTGCTGTATACCAGAAGCCAAGATGGCTGCAGTTGAAGTCACTTTCATTACATAGTCAACATTTTTGATTGTCTGTTTTTTTTTTGTTTTTTTAAGAAATGGTTGATTAAAGCACCAGTAGGAACTGTAACACTTAGCAGTGCTCAGTGCATCTCTGACATGCAGCTGACAATGTAAAATGGTGAAAATCTGCTCGTGACATAACTGGCACAAGCATTCAGTGGCACAATCATTCAAGATTCACAATGTGCCTCCAAGAGGCAGTGTTCATTGTAAATACTAGAACTTTATTCAGCGACATTTCTAAGAAAAGACTTGCTTGAAATTAAGCCAAGGATGCTTGCAAATTGAACACAATTCTGAACGGCTTGCGACATGGCCTTATATCTGCTGGTATTGAAACATAAGAGGTAATGTATATGAACCAAAGTACATTGGTTCATATACATTGAACAGGAAATATCAAACAGCAGGCAGACATCAGAGGCATTGGTGAGCAAGCAGCAATTCCCAGTTAGCCACCAGGACGGCTAGCCTCAACAAAACTGACCCAGCAATCAAGAACATTTCTGGTGGGGATGATTATATGCAAGAGAATCTGCAACCCCCACACACAAAGGCCAACCTCAGCAACTATCCCATTGTATGTATATTTTCAAGAAGACATCCTTATTGTATGTCACACACTTTTTTGTTGATCCTTCACAATTCAACAGCAGAAGCAGCTTTAAAAAGTTATAAAACCACTTAGAAATTATCTCAAAAAGTGAGAGACATAATCGTGATTACCATTGATTTAACATTTCAGCAGCCCAACATACAGCTCATAAGAAGGACTCAGATAACCCAAAAGAGGAGCAAAGAAAAAATGAGTGTAAATGATATGTATTGTTATCAAAATGAAGGGATGATATTCATTTTCACTGAGTAGTTTTGTAGATGTTTTGGTGTTATTCTGCCCTATAAAACCTTGCTGTGGTGCTGCACCCAGTTGTATGTTTTGGATGGATCAAAGCATACAGCATAGAACTCTCGACTGCGATTATTATTATTATTAATTAAATGAGAGACAAAGCTGCTCATGCATGATGAAGCACTGAAATATACACTAATAATCTATTCAAGACATTTCATGGAACCCTGCAGAAAACATCACAGTTCATTGAATATTTACTTATGTTCTTATATTCTGCACTGGTTAATGCCAATAACACAATAAATTAACATTACAGTCTTGTATGCATACTAAAAAATCCAAAATGACCATTAATATTGCTGTTGCTTACATTTCACATTGCAGTGACAAACAGCATTGGATAAGCTAAAAATACTGTATTGTAAATTTTGAAATTTAGATTTAAAATTCGGCAGGGTCTACCAAGAGAATGAGAAACTGCTCATCTCAGTTCTCTACTGATTATATTATGGGATACCTTTGACTAAGAGCTTGGCCGTTGATGTTACACTGCCAGCTTTGAACGTGACAGTGCCGGAGTCATCTGTGGCCAGGTTCTTTAGGGTGAGTGTGTGGATGTTGCCCTGGCTCAGCCCTATCTCACTAAAAGAGCTGTTCTCCAGCAAGGTGCCATCCAGCCACCACTGCACCTTGCCAGGTGCCCTACCAGACAGCTGGCAGGAGAAGGTTGCCCATTCCCCAACAAAGACGTCGGTAGTCTTAAGACCACATACAATGAAGACTTCTCTCACTGTTGAGTGAAAAAATAGACATATGCATACACTGAGCCTCTAACGTACTCAGTATGAGAAATATAATCTTTACAAAGAAATGTATAACTGAAATAACACCATGCAACATCACAGATTGGTAAAAATAAAATATAATCATAACTAATCAGCCTCAAGTAAACTAGACGTAAACAGAAATAAAATAGGCTACCTTGCACTGCCAAAGAAGCTGTGGTGAGCTGGTCTCCTGCATCACAGGTGTAGTAGCCACTGTCTTCGGGCTCCAGGTTCCGTATACAGAGCTCTTGAATGCACCCTTCCTGCCTCATCTCAAACTTCTTACTGGGTTGGAGGACCATGCCTCCTTTCCTCCACTCAACACGGACACCTGGCTTGGATAGCTCGCAGCGCAGGGTGACATCATCACCCTCTAAGCCGTCCAGGTTCTTGAGCTCTTTATGGAAGGACACCGGTGCACCTGGTGAGAATTTTAAATGGGAGAGTTTGGCATCAGATGTTGAGATGGAAAGTTTTGCATCAGATAGCTGAGATGAAAGGACAAACATCTCTTTCGAACAAAGTTTAGCTGATGCACAGTGATGCCAGTCTGGGTTTCTGGTTGAAGGATGTGGAAGTTCAAGAATTTTGTAGTGGTTCATTTCAATCATATCTTGGTCCACATTCTTCAATCTGATCAACAGGTAAGAGATTTTGTTTTCAGAGGTGGCATCGTTCTTTACCTTCCACAGTCAAGTTGACATCACACTTTGCATCTCCAGTGTCACATGTGTACGTTCCTGAGTCCTCAGGCACCAGGTTGTGAATACGAAGCTGGTGGAATGCTCCGTTGTTCCTCAGGTCATACTTGAGACCTGTTCGGATGGCCACGTTGTTTCTGCTCCAGGTGACAGTGCCCTTGGCGTCAGAGATGGTACAGGCCAGAGTGACAGTTTCGCCGTCTACTGCCACAGTGTTGTGTGGTTTCTCTAGTATTAGCACTGTAAATATGGGAAACCCGAAACTACATTTAATAATTAGAGTTAGAGTTATGTAGAGCATTTATTTGCTGTTGTGCTAGACTTTACATTAATCATTTTCAAGCTATAAACATAAATACATGTATGCATGCAGTTACAATTAAATGATATACTATAAGAAAAAAAGATAAATGGTGTATCTGAAAACATTTCATCTTCAAGAATACTTAAAATATAGTTTTACATAGGGGTAGAGTTTTTTTTTGTGCGTGTGTGTCATCATCACAAATACAACCAGGACGAATAAGATGAATGACTATTACTCATCCAGGTTAATGTATGAAGCAGGTGCATATGCCTTTCAGAAAACTGTCTACCCCAGTTTTAAGTAACAATATTTGTGTCTGGCTTTCTTTTCTAGGAAATACTAAATACAAAGTACAGAAAATAGATTTAAAAAATCTGGATTTTGAGCAGAATGGCGCCAACACATTCACATTTGCCAAGACAAAGCTGTTTGGTGGTTGATGGAGATGGATATGAGGAGTAAAAATCTCTAGTGACCATGCCATCTCCATTACCTTTGGGCTTATCCTCCACCAGAAGACAGGCCACACTCTTCTCTTCTCCCAAAACGAAGGCAACATCTCCTGATTCGTCTGTGGTCACCATCTTCAGGACCAAATGGTGCACTCTTCCCTGACTGCTCATTTGATTCAGATCATTATTTTGGAGGAGGTTGTCTCCAAGCCACCATTCTTGGTTTGTCACGCCTGAGTGTGACAACTCAACCTCAAAGACGGCATCCTGCCCGGTGATCACAGTGATATCGCAGAGTTCTCGGATGATGCGCACATGCTCTGAGGGTGAATGGGATGATGGGAGGTCAGTGATCAGATCTCTTGAGCTCCAAGGAGGCATCAGTAAGAAGGTGTTTCCATGACCAAGAATCTCATTTTAATACTTAGGACCTCATGCCACAAGTTTGATATGATGTGCATGGATGTGGTACTCAAACATGAACCACTCTCATGACCACACAAAGCTGAACCTGAACAAACCTTCATTAAAGGTGCAATGTGTAGCAGTAGAGGAATTAGGTTGGATGCTGAACGTTTCTTTAAGACTGGTAAAAGACTCTAAAGTTGGCTATTGAGTGAAACCCCAAACCATAGCAAATACGTTCCAATTGGTGCTAATATATTTTGTTTTTAGAATGGTCTTGCTAAAACTTAGCTAGACAAGATTAACCATAATATACAGGCTGAGGCTACACATGTGATTTTGGGACAGCAGTGTTATTTTCGACCGGCTATCAGAGTTTCAGCAGTTTGGTCAAATTGTGTGTATTCTTGCCATGCTATTAGTTAGCAGTTAGCTTTTTGTTGTAACTGATAACCGTAAATTTAGATTGCATGAACCCAGTAGCTGACCGACTGAACAAATTTTGATTGGTTCAACACATTGTTACCATTTGGCATTACTGTTATGAGATGTGGCAGGTTTGGAAAGTTGGCTATGAGGGTGGGAGGAGGTGAAATGCTGCCCCCTACTCCTGTGCCCTGGCATTACACATTGCACCTTTAAAATCCATTCGCTATATCTGTAATTTTATGACTCACAAATGGTAGTAAAAAAATTAGTTAAAAAAAATAAAAGGTGCATCTCAGACAATTACTGTAAGTAAAACTCATAATACATGCCAACCAAGACATCACACTTTTAACTCAAGGACTGTGAAATCCAAGAGGAGAAGATGTTGAGTAGATCAGATCCAGTGCTTGTTAATGGGATGGACGAATGGAAAACAAACTTCAGGAAGGATGAAGACAAGAGGAGACGAGACATAGATGAGATGAAGTTGTGCTCTGTTACCTTTCACAGTCAGGGTGGCTGCACTTTTCTTGTCCCCTGTATCACAGGTATATTCTCCACTATCCTTCAAATTCAGCTTGTGAATGACCAGGCTGTGAGTGGTAGCGCTCTGCTCCATACTGTACTTCTCCCCATTGGTGAGCACAGTTGAGCCCTTCAGCCAGGTGACCTTGCAGTGGGTGCTGGATGTCTCGCAGGACAGGGTGGCCTTGTCTCCTTCAGTGGCTTCTTGACTTTCCAGCTCCTTCTTGAATAGTACAGGTGCGGCTGCCAGAAAGACCATTATTAATAAGGATGAATCATTTCAAAGGTTTCTTGGGTTTCCACAATAAAACACACTGAACTCATAAGCGAAATTATTTATACTCACAATTCTACCAACTCCATACCAACAAGCAGCATAAAACAGAGCATGAAAAATCTTCACTCAATTTTAAAGTCTGACATATTTTCATTTCATAATAAGGAAGATAGTATAGAGGAAACAGGAAACGAGGGGGTGGAGTTTGGGGATGGCATGCAACAATATTTCCATAGTAGGACTCTAATCTGGAGACACTGTGAATACATCCATCAGCATTTCAAACCCCAAAAACAACAGGACACCACAAAAATACTGAATTTCAATTTCTGAATAGCATAACGTGGTCAATCACAAAGTAATCTCGGAACCCATTGGCTATCAGTTTGACAACATTATAGGGGCAACAGCTGATATATCTGGGGTTCCAGTGCAACCAGTGGATATCTGGACAATGGATATCCAGGTCAAGACTCTTCTGTCTCCTCTTCTGTGACATTGCTATTGTTTACAGTGCGATTTAGAAGCAAAAATGGAGTTGGAGTTGAGGGACAATATCTATGAGATAAGATAAGATATTTATCCCACAATGGGGAAATTAAGTTGTTGAGTTATATGATCAGATCAAGTAGCCAGTATAGCTAAACTAATCAATTGCTTGTCATCAGACATTTGCAGATGGAATGCAAGACTGCATTTCAACCTATGCATTACAACTCTTTTGCTTGCCACAGTACGTATAAGACTACAGACTGAAAGCAGAATGCTCCCACTGAATGCAGAATCTATTTATAGAGATGAATCAATGAGCCACTTTTGATGTTGTGTGTCAAGTTATTTAAGTAGTGTTCAGTGAAAATGTAGAAAACTTGCTGTAAACAAGAATAACGGGAACATATTGATCAACATGACCAATATGGAAATTCAATAATACATTGAAAAGTAAATGGGAAATGTTAATTCAAGTAGAATGTGAAAAGGAGTGACCATGCATGTACTGCAGACGTATGAAGGAATATGCAGTAAAGTGCAGATTTAAAACAAACATAGGGTGGGACAGATGAATGCATAACAAGTCAGTATAAAATAAAGGAGAGCCTCAGGAAATCTCAAGGATCCGTGTTTGGCATGCTTTATGAAAGGAAAGAGGGAAGGGCTCCCACAAGGAAGATCATATAGACAAATAAAAAACAAAATAAAATTCATACTCTTTCCCTTACCTCTGACTGTCAGGGAAGCAGTGGAAGTGTGGTTGCCCACTGTGAAAGTGACTGTTCCTGAGTCAGCTGCGGTGACGCCTCTGAGTGTGAGGCTGTGCACCTGACCCTCTGACTTGATCAGGTTCATTTCATTATGCTGAAGTGGGACATCCTGGAGTTTCCACTGGGCCAGAGGTGCCTCCTCACGAGAAACCCGACATTCAAAGTGGACGTCCTCACCCTCGTATACAACGCAGCTCTCCAAGAATTTCAGTATGTTAACCTCGACCTCTGTTTGACAAATACATTTCAGCAGAATAGTTACATATTTGATGTATGAAGTTCTTGACAAAGATATAGTTCAAGTATTGCAGATTGTGATCAGTGCTTTGGAGAGTGCTTTTAAATATATAAAGATTGCTCCTGAACTGTTATTGTGAGTAGCAAGTGAAGACAAAACAGAAAAGGTGTGTTAATGTTTGTGGAGAAAGACTGCAGACACGCACAAATGATGAGAAGATACGAGTGATCAAGCTCAACAGAAATGTGATTGTGTGAATAACTACAAAGTCTTTGAAAACAGTGAAGGACAAGAACACACGTGAAATGAGTAATACTCTAACATGTAAATGCAGTGAAGAAGACAGGATCAGTCAGATGAAACGTTGCACTTCATGCTCAAGTGTTGAAGTGATTCAAGACACGCAGAAAGACGTGACTCCAGGTGGTGTGTGAAAAGAACAGTCTTAAGCAGACACCTCCTACCCTGCACAGTGAGGACAGCTGATGTCCTCTGGTTGCCCGTATCACAGGAGTATTCTCCTGAGTCAGCTCCCTGCAGTTTATAAATTACAAGCTCGACTATGGTTCCTTCCTGTTTCAGGTGATACTTGCTGCTGGAAGCCAGCACCCTGTCACCACACCTCCAGACAACACTGGCACCCGGCTTTGTGGTCTCACAACGGAGACGAGCGCTCTCCCCTGCCTGTCTTTCAAGGTCCTGCAGCTGGGTTTTGAAGAGGACAGGCCGGGCTGCAGGTGAGGAGGTGGAGAAAATGAGTAGAAGAATGAGTGGAAGTGAGTCTCACATCAAATCCCAAATTGACTGATCATTGATCACAGTCAATGTTTGCTGAAGTACAACCAAAATGGCAGAAGAGAGAAGCCTCTTCTGTATTTTTGGATTTTATCACACTGCATAATAACGTGTAAACAACCAACATTAACTAGCATTAGATATTGACTCATATTTAATGTTCAATATTTACAGTCATAAGTCTTTTAGAAAAGCAAGTCTTTAGTCAATTAATTTCCAACACAAGTATCTTCCCCACAACAGGTTTTGGCAAGCATACCCTTCACAGCAAGTTGTGCAGTGCTTTGGAGGACCCCAGTGTCACATGTGTAACTCCCAGCATCCTCTGGGTCTACATCATGGATTACTAATGAAGCCATTTGTCCTGTTTGTATCATTTCATACTTGGCACAGGGACAAAGACCAAGTTCTCCTTTCTTCCACTCCAAAGGAACACCAGGTTTAGAAAGCTCACAGTGCAGGGTCACACTGTCTCCCTCATCAGCCATCTGGCTTTCAAGCTCTTTTGTGAAAATAACTGGAGCGGCTGATGAAAGAAAGGACACAACCAGATTTTTATCTACAAGGTCGAGAATGACTGAGATGAAGAAGAATGGATAAAAAAAACGGAAATGAAAACTTGATGGCAGAAAAAGACAGCATGGACTCCATCCTACCGTTCACTACAAGAGAGGCTGAGGTGATAACGTCCTCTGAACAGCATGAATAGCTTCCTGTGTCTCCAGGTGTTAAATCCAAGATCTGTAGTTCATAACTGATTCGTGTTTGTGTCATTTGGTACTTCTCTCCACAACTCAGTACTTGAGTTTCCCTCTTCCACTCAACAGGGAGTCCAGGTTTAGAAAGTTCACAATGCAGAGTGACACCATGTCCCTCTTCAGCCTCCTGGCTCTCCAAGGCACAAGTTACTTTGACCGGAAGAACTGGGGAATGAATCAATTAGATATGGCGCTGGTTTGTATTGTTTTAAGTCATAGGCATTCAAATTGTCAGATGAGGACGACACTATGCTATGTAAAAAATGTGTTAATTTGATGTTTTTGAAATAAAAACAAAAATTGAGAATGAAAAAACTAAATGAATAGCTGCATTAATTTATACTCACACCCATACACACACAACAACTGATGCACAGCCAATAATTCTTTCTCCCATTCAAAACATGAAGAGACCTCTCAGGAGACAACAACAATCCAGAGACAACAGCAAATCTGGTATTCATAAGTGAATACAAAGTGAGCAACAACAAGCCAGACTGATTACACAGTATATAAAAATCAACATGTAAACATAACAGAACTGAGTGGAATAAACAATGCGCAGGCTGCACAAAACCTCTACCTTGTCCTTTAACTTTGGCAAACAGCTCTATAGGCCTCAGACCCTTCAGGCTTTTCAATCTCTGCAGGTATAATTAATTTAATTAGCCCTTAAATATCTACTATAATAAAGACAGAGAAGTGCAAACACAATGATGAATAAAGCAAAAGCGGATGTTGCCAGACTGATAAATTACACCCAAACCACCAACAAGAACAAAATCAACTGTGAGGATTGATGGACTCCAACCAAGTGCAATAATCAACTAATCAGCCAACAAAAACAAATGTGCCAGACTATTAACAAAAACCCTCAAGACACAAGGATGTTATGTCGCAACATAATAGCCTGGATGTGTAGTAGATTCAAACACAGCATGTAATTTGGCAAAAACCCAGCATTCGAAAAAACAACCAAATACAAACAGAATCCCATTTACACTTCAACTGTGTTTTTATCAGTTTCTCTACAACAACACCACATACCTTCAACTTTCTTTCTGGATTCCTGCTTCTCAGGTTCAACCCTTGAGGTTAGTGCTGCAGCAGTTGACTTCTCTGCTGTAACTGAAGTTATTTGTAGAGATATAAGGTAGGATTTAGTTCAACATAAAATACATCAACTGACTGAACAAGGCGACAAACCAAAAGCAATGTGCCATACACGCTTTAGAGCCACAGCCCGACACAACACAAAATCATCTTTGCTCAATTTCCATTTGTCTGAACCAACTGTTTCTGTTCAAAGCTCTTCACTTCTTTTTTCTCATACTTATTTTCATGCAGTAGGCAACAAGAAAAACAGTTTCATTAAAAACACACAGACTGAGCTTGTCCATTTAAGACAATAGTGGCAAGTGGCAGTCATCACATGAATGAGCACATTTCTGATTAAAATAGAGTTATATATAATCAGTTGCTGTTAGACTGGAGGTTTATAGCTCCCAACACTTTCTTGGAATCCTTGGAGTGTAATGTCACAGCTGCTGGAGCATCTGGCAGCCTCACTGCTGTGATAAAACATGTAAGCCTGATTATACCTGAAGCATGGCACCTATAGAGCCAGCAGCCATAAATTTTGTTTTTATAGCCTTTTAATCAAATGAGCATTTGCTGAGCGCACATGCTGTATTTCAGCAACATCTTGCATAATTATACAATTGACTTTCATCTCCTACATGTTTTACAGCTGCATCCTAATATCAGTAACACCAATTACTGAGGTATTAATGGAGCTTCTAAAAAACTAAAAGTAAACAGTGCATATCACAAGCCAACAAGTCTTAAGTAACATGGCCACTGTTGACAAGTATCTACTGTATAATGATAATAAATGCTTACACATAATTCTTTCAATAATGTCACTTCCATCAGAAACCACAAGCAGCACAGAGAGCTAACAAAAAGGGATCACCTCAAACAGCTGTGTGAAGACAGTGCAAAAGCATCACATAACAGTGATGGCCGGGCACATATATGAAATATACTTCAATATCATACCATATATTAATATTGTGGCAGCCTGTTTACCTTATCACAACAACATATTGAACTTGAAATTATTTTTATCAAATGTCCATCTCTTACAGCAGCACAAACAAGCTACAGCCAAACATATCATGCTTGATACGTCATAGAAAGCAAGAAATACTAGTAGACACATAACGCCTGCATTTGGCAACACAAGGACTTAGTTGGATATTGCAGAAGACAGTGAAGAAGCAGAAGGCTGATAAGGAGTTGAAATCTTTGCATACCTTCTGTTGGCTCTTTGGTCCCCTGCCTCTGTGTATCTTGTTTTGCAGCTATTCCAGCAGCAGTCTTTCCAACTGAGATAAAACAAGACATTAACCTCAAATTCTTGCACTGATGAGTTCTATGACCTGAAGACAACAGCCAACCAGGGTGTTTCGGCACACATAATCACAAATGGCCCCTACAGCCAGACTTCTGTTGCCTGTTTACAACTTGGCATACTGATGCATGTCCTAATGTTAGGTTAAACGAGCTGACGTCCATAACAGAAATGTCAAATGAGGATGGGCAATATTTGTGAGATTGGTAGCAATAAAATCAATAAACATATAAGCAAAAAACAATTATAGCCCCTCTTTCCTCTCACAGACCATTACTAATAACCCAACACACAGCAGAAACCCAACACAGTACTGCCAAAGTGCCATAGACATATAGCATCAAATGTTCAACATCCAACAGGATAATGGAGTCAACAAAGCATTAAAACAACTGGACAGCATTCAGTATTTATCCCAAAATGGAATTGACAAAACAGCAACACAAAGAACACTGAAGCCTGAAACTGCATCTCAAATAAAACAAATGACCAAAATGCTTAAACCTTGTCAGATGTCCCTGTATTGAACAAAAGCCATGCAATCATGTCTCATTACCTTCACCTCCCACTTTGAGCTCTCTTGAATCTTTGTCAGTCTCCTGTTTGAGGAGCTGCTGTTTAGGAGTCTGACCAGCAGTTGGCAGTGTCACAGCTAATGAAAACACATTGGATCACAGTCTGAGGTTGCCTTAAGACCACTGGCTACATGTTATAACAGCAGGTGGGGTCAAAGACATGTCTCCACCAATAATTCACTCTATGTAACAATCATATCCAGAGACCAAAGAAGTCCATAAATGTTGAGATTGAAAAAAGGAACAGAACAAATGACGTCCATGCTCACGGTGTTGACATATGTCACAGTATTCAACAAAAGCCATGCAATCATGTCTCATTACCTTCACCTCCCACTTTGAGCTCTCTTGAATCTTTGTCAGTCTCCTGTTTAAGGAGCTGCTGTTTAGGAGTCTGTCCAGTAGCTGGCAGTGTCACAGCTATGAAATTTAACACAACATTAGACCCACAATAGAAAGCTTCCTCAGGACAGAACTAGGTACATGTAATAACAGGTGATGGGAACAAATAAAGGTCGCCATACCAATGCCAAAAAAAGCATGAAATCAATTCCTTGAAGCAACGAGACACAATGTAAGCCAAATAATTTTTCTGTCTGGTAATGCCAATCAGCAGCCAAGAACTATAACCTGAAGACAACAGCCAACCAGAGCCAGTAAAGCACACATAAACACATATGACTCCATATACAGTATACAATACAGCCAAAGTGCCATAAACAAATAGCATCAAAATGTTCAACAGTCATCAGGGAACTGGAGTGAACAAAGCATTCAAAGAACTGGGCAAAAATCCGTTTTTGCTACAAAATCGACAACACACAAGTACTAACAAGAAAACAAAAAACATCTTTTTTATGTATTTCCCACATTTCTCAGACAACATAACTTACAGCAGAGACAGTAAATCCAATCCCTCCATCAAAACAAATGACGTCCATGCTCACAGTATCTAAAGATGTCGCAGTATTGGACAAAAGCCATGCAAACATGTCTCATTACCTTCTCCTCCCACTTTAAGCTCTCTTGAATCTTTCTCAGTGTCCTGTTTGAGAAGTTGCTGCTTAGGAGTCTGTTCAGCAGTTGGCAGTGTCACAGCTATTTAAAACAACATTGGACCCACAATTTGAAATTGCCTTAAGACCACTGGCTACATGTAATAACAGAGGACGGGAACACAGACATGTCTCCATACCAATAAGTCAGCCTCCATGCAACAATCTAAACCAGAGACCACAGAAATCCACAGATGATGACATTGTCGTACAAGTCCCAAAGATGACCCAGTTCATGACATAACGGGTGTGAGAGGAAAAAGTTATAACATAAAAACCTGTAATTCTCTCTCCTCCCACAGACCATGATTAATAATCCAACAACTGCAGCAATCCAATACAGTACTGCCAAAGTGCCATTGACATATAGGATCAAAATGTTCAAAACATTCAACACAGAGCTGATGACAAAACAAAGCATTAAAACAACTGGACACAATTTAGTATTTGCCAAGAAACTTGAATTGACAGAACAGCAACACAGACTGCCACCTTCTTCATGTATTTTACACTTTTATCAGGCAACAAAACCCACTTTGCGGACAGTTGCATCCAAAGCCTGAAATGACATCCCGAATAAAACAAATGACCCCCATGCTTACAGCATTGCCAGATGTTACAGTATCGGACAAAAGCCATGCAAGCATGTGTCATTACCTTCACTTCCAACTTTAAGCTCTCTTGAATCTCTCTCAACCTCCTGTTTGAGGAGCTGCTGTTTAGGAGTCTGTCCAGCAGTTTGCAATGTCACAGCTATGAAATTGAAAACAATATTAACCCCACAATATGAAGTTGCCTTCGGATAGAACTACCTACAGGTAATAACAGCGGATGGGAACAAAGACATATAAATCTCTTTTGCCATATCAATAAGTCAGCCTTCATGCACAATGTAACCCTGACACCAACAAAACACATATATGTTGAGACTGAATCAATATTTTTTTTTCAAGAGTCAAAGCACAAGCCCCCAAACTAAGCAAATTTTGACATCTTAATTGTGAACAAAAAAGCCACGTTTATCACCAGATGAAATAGCACTAGGTTAGCTCAAAATATAAAATAAAAAGTAAAACCATACTTCCCAGTAAAACACTTCCCTGTGGCAACAAGACACAGTGTAAGCCATTTCATGACCCAACAACCTTCTGTCTGGTAACAATAGGCAGCAGCCAAGACGAGATGTGGCAGGTTTATACACTCACTTTTTGCCAAACCAAGCGATGCATTGTGCTGATTAAACTGAAATTGCACATGTGGTAAAAAACCAAGCAAAGCCAAGAATCTTCAGGGAATTACCTTCTACTGTCTCATTTATCTCTTGCCTCTTGTGTTTGTCTTTAGCAGCTATGGACGGAGCTTCAGAGATCTTGGCTGAAACACAGATTTGATATGGAAAAAGAAAAGCTAGAGAAAGTATCATGGCAGCCTGTGTAAGTGCCACAAATTCAAAGCCCTTCAGACTTCCCAAACCACACAAAGGACAATGAATCATGCCACACACAATTATACACGAGTAAACTCCAGCCAACAACACGTATTGTTCTCAACCAATCAACAAGCTCCCAGCCCAACTGGCACAAATATAAGGGTCCATATTTCTTCTTTCTCTATTATTTTAAATTAGCTGGTTTTTCCACATATACTGCAATTCAACAGAAAGAGCCACGTGAAAAATACAAAACACAATCTTACAATTAGACAGAGGAAACATTTGAAACAACAGAGGCACACAAAAATGCAACCCTAAAGAACTGCTAAACTAGAAATATATAATGTGGCAAGAACACATTTATCATAACATCTACAGGGCAAAAGGAACAAGCCCAATTTAAGGGCAGGCTGCACATGGCAACACACAGGCCATTACCAAGATGGACAGAGCACATAAAGCTGAAAGTCAAGCCAGCACATCGCCATCTTCCTTCCATACAATACCTTCCACTGTTTCTTTGGTCTGCTGCTTCTTAGATTCCAATTTAGTAGCTGAAGGAGGAGCTGACAGCTTCACAGCTGAGAGGAAATAATTTGAATAAAGAATGCTGTAACATACGTGATTATCTGTAGTACTTTACCATCATAATTAAAAAATAAATATTACCTGACAATATGCTGCACAACTTGTAAATTGAAACAATGTCAGGAACCAGCAAACACCATAAAACACAGTTGAAACACATTGTACAACATACAGCTAAACAATCAAGCACAATACCGACATGTGCAATATTCATAATATGTGTCAAAACACCATTCTAAGTATAAAGTGGTGCTGCAGAAGTATCAATAATAACTGCAATTAGATGTGCTTTTCAGAATTGTTCAACACTAGATACAACATGAACAAAGATCAGTTGGCTAAAATAGACAAGCATGCATACATCATGAATGTCAACACTACTATCAACAAAAACAAAACCAGAAGTCATACAAAGGATAAGCAACAAGCACGGTCTGCCAAAATGAAAAACTGTGTGATGTGAAAAAGGGGAACCTGCTAACTGAAGCCAGCATCATTTTTTGGTTTGTTTTGTAATCTCAAATGCACAGTAGAAACAAGTGAAAGAAGTGAGGAAAGATAAGGTCAGAATTCAAACTCTGTATCACAGCGCAGTACACACAAAGTGATCCAAGCAAAGACATCCAACATCCACCAGACAATGTGCAGGAAACATCTGATGATGTTAGACTCCCACAGATAATGCTGACATTTTGTGAGCCAGCAATCACAAACAAGACAACAATACAAAAAAGAGACCCAGACAAATATTTCACAGTAAAAGGAAGTGCCTAGTACAAGTGCTTCAGTCAAGACCGTCAAAGTATAACACAGATATTCCTCTGAATCAGACATCAATGTTTGAAGTAGTCTATGATTAAATCTGAACATTTCATCTCTTGCAGTGACACAAATAAAAAAACATGTTACAACACAAAATGTATTTTTTTAAAATGCAAATACACATCTGAATAAAAGAGGTTTAAATCGCAAATCTTCCTACCCTTAATGTTGAGGCTGGCTGTGGTCGTCTGCTCTCCACACACACAGCTATAGTCTCCACTGTCTTCTGGCACCACTTTGTTGATCAGGAGTTCATTCATGGAGGCCTTCTGCTTCATCTGGTACTTTTCTCCAGACTTTAGGACTTCTGTTCCCTTCTTCCACTCAACAGGGACTCCAGGTTTAGAGATCACACAACATAGAGTAACAGTTGCTCCCTCCTCAGCCTCCTGGCTCTCCAGCTTCTGTTTGAAGGTCACTGGTTGGGCTGAGCAGTTATTAATTGGTTAGAAGTCAGTGGCATGCAATGACATAAAATACAGAAAAATAATTATGAATATAAAGCACAAAAACACTGACAAATAGCAATTTACAATAACATGCAGACTCTAAAACAAGTATAAATCTGTACACAGAAGAAGCCGTTCTCCTCAGTTCTTAAAAAGTGTTCCACAGCTCAGATCTATGAAAACCTTCCTACCCTTAATGTTGAGGCTGGCTGTGGTCTTCTGCTCTCCACACACACAGCTGTAGTCTCCACTGTCTTCTGGCACCACTTTGTTGATCAGGAGTTCATTCACAGAGGCCTTCTGCTTCATCTGGTACTTTTCTCCAGTCTTCAGGACTTCTGTTCCCTTCTTCCACTCAACAGGGACTCCAGGTTTAGAGATCTCACAACATAGAGTAACAGTTGCTCCCTCCTCAGCCTCCTGGCTCTCCAGCTTCTGTTTGAAGGTCACTGGTTGGGCTGAGCAGTTATTAGCAGGTTAGTAACCAGTGACATGCCATGATATAAAGTACAGGAAAATTAATAAAAAAAGAAAGAAAGAAAAACACTCACAGGTAGCCATGCACAATAGCATGCAGACTCTAAAACATGTGTGTCTAAGTGTGTGCAGATACGAAGCTGTTTGACACATTGGAAAAAAAACATCCCATGGATAAAATCTTTACAAGTCCTCTTCTCACCCTTAATGTTGAGGCTGGCTGTGGTCTTCTGGTCTCCACACACACAGCTGTACTCTCCACTGTCTTCTGGCACCAACTTATTGATCAGGAGTTCATTCACAGAGGCCTTCTGCTTCATCTGGTACTTTTCTCCAGACTTCAGGACTTCTGTTCCCTTCTTCCACTCAACAAGGACTCCAGGTTTAGAGATTTCACAACATAGAGTAACACTTGCTCCCTCCTCAGCCTCCTGGCCCTCCAGCTTCTGTTTGAAGGTCACTGGTTGGGCTGAGCAGTTATTAGTTGGTTAGCAATCAGCGACATGCAATGACATAAAATATAGAAAAAAAGAAACAAATACATAACACAAAAAACAAACACTGACAAGCTGCAATGCACATTCATATGCAGATTCCAAATACATGTGTATAAATCTTTACATAGGAAAACCCATTCTATACAGTTCTTTAAAAAATTCCACAGCCCAGATCTATGAAAACCTTCCTACCCTTAATGTTGAGGCTAGCTGTGGTCTTCTGCTCTCCACACACACAGCTGTAGTCTCCACTGTCTTCTGGCACCACTTTGTTGATCAGGAGTTCATTCACAGAGGCCTTCTGCTTCATCTGGTACTTTTCTCCTGACTTCAGGACTTCTGTTCCCTTCTTCCACTCAACAGGGACTCCAGGTTTAGAGATTTCACAACATAGAGTAACAGTTGCTCCCTCCTCAGCCTCCTGGCTCTCCAGCTTCTGTTTGAAGGTCACTGGTTGGGCTGAGCAGTTATTAGCAGGTTAGCAGTCAGTAAGGTGCCATGACAAAATACAGACAAAAGAAACAAAAAACAAACACTGACAAGTTGCATTGCACATTGACATGCAGACTCTAATATACATAGGAAGCAGTTTTAAACAGTTTTTATTCAAAACTTTCCACAGATTGTATTTGAAAATCCTCTTCTCACCCTTAATGTTGAGGCTGGCTGTGGTCTTCTGGTCTCCACACACACAGCTGTAGTCTCCACTGTCTTCTGGCACCACTTTGTTGATCAGGAGTTCATTCATGGAGGCCTTCTGCTTCATCTGGTACTTTTCTCCAGACTTCAGGACTTCTGTTCCCTTCTTCCACTCAACAAGGACTCCAGGTTTAGAGATTTCACAACATAGAGTAACAGTTGCTCCCTCCTCAGCCTCCTGGCTCTCCAGCTTCTGTTTGAAGGTCACTGGTTGGGCTGAGCAGTTATTAGCAGGTTAGTAACCAGTGACATGCCATGATATAAAGTAAAGGAAAATTAATAAAAAAGAAATAAATAAAAACACTGACAGGTAGCCATGCACAATAGCATGCAGACTCTAAAACATGTGTGTCTAAGTGTGTGCAGATACAAAGCTGTTTGACACATTGGAAAAAAAACATCCCATGGATAAAAACTTTACAAGTCCTCTTCTCACCCTTAATGTTGAGGCTGGCTGTGGTCTTCTGCTCTCCACACACACAGCTGTACTCTCCACTGTCTTCTGGCACCACTTTGTTGATCAGGAGTTCATTCATGGAGGCCTTCTGCTTCATCTGGTACTTTTCTCCAGACTTTAGGACTTCTGTTCCCTTCTTCCACTCAACAGGGACTCCAGGTTTAGAGATTTCACAACATAGAGTAACACTTGCTCCCTCCTCAGCCTCCTGGCTCTCCAGCTTCTGTTTGAAGGTCGGCGGCAATGCTGTACAACCAAGTTTTCAGTACTTGTCAAACCAGGTGAAATAAACGACTAACAAAGGTTTTAACAAAAGCAGCAACAGGCAACAAGGCATGACAGACATTAACAAAATGAAAAACTTTTCCAAAACTTTGCCGAAAGACTTCATGACTCCCTACCATTGACTTTCACAGTTGCAAATGTCTTCTGGTCCCCGCACATGCAAGAATACTCTCCACTATCTTCAACCTCCAGGTTCTTAATCTGCAGCTCACAAGAAGTCTCCTCCAGCTTCATCTCATACTTCTCTCCAGCTTTGAGAACGTCAGAGCCCTTCTTCCAGTGGACGCTGTCAACAGGTTTGGATAACTTGCAGCAAAGTGTCACAGTCTCCCCTTCCTTTTTCTCCTGCTTCTTGAGCTTCTCTTTAAAACTGGCAGGCAGGGCTAAAATAAAGCGAACAATGACTTGATTATATAAAACAGAGTGCTGCATTTTGTTGGGGTTGATGGAGAATGGAAAATGATTAGAGGTGAAAATGATGTATGGCTTGTTTTGCTCCAGTCATCCAATGTTAGTCTTTGGAAACCAAACATTATTCCAGTAGTTTGGCTGATGTTGCTTTTGATGAAGTTTTATCTAAAACATTGCACTTTCACTAAAAACAAAAACAAAGTCTCTCATTGCAATACGAAGATGAATTCCGTTTCTAAATGCACAAAGGAATAACAACAAAAGAAACATTCCTTTATGCAGTGCGCAGTCCTTGCATAACAAGACAATGCATTTGGGAACAGATCACTTTGAAATATTTGCACATGCTGGTGGATGTCATTCACAATTTGTGGATGTGCCAACAGTCTCTCAATCATACCAACTGCAACACAAGAGGATAGAATAATGCTTAAAAAGGCAAAGCAGTGACAATGCAAACACTGAAAACAAATTTCTTTTAGGGAAATATAGATGATTAACTAACAATACAATCTAATCTGTGACACTCTTGACAAATCTGCAACTGTAGGTAGACTTGTACTCCATTGAATGCAGTATCAGTTCCCTTTGACAACAAGGGACACGTATACTTTCTGATCCTTAGCAAACACAGAGATGGTGTCTGAGTCTCTGGGAGTTAACTCTCTTACAGTGCAGTACAGTCTAGAACGTGGAGGACAGACACAGAAAACAAATGTGTGCAAGTCATCATGGCATTCATCCCATTGGCCCCAGAAACCTTGCATAATAAAAAAACAGTAAAAAATCTCCAGACCAAAAAAGTTCAACCAGAATTCTTAAACTCATCAGCTATGCAAGACAAAAACTTACCCCACACGTCTATACATACTGAACATACTTAGGTTCTTACCATTGACTGTCACCTTGGCCATGCTCTTGGCAGTGCCGACGTCACAGGTATAGATATCAGTGTCTTTCTCCTCCAGGTGCTTGATGGTGAGAGTTAAGACCCCCTCTTTTTGGAACATCTCGTATCGACCTCCAGCCTTAAGCTCTGTGTGACCTTTAAGCCATACCACAGTGGATGGGGTTTGTGCAGTCTCACACTGCAGCGTCACAGAGCTCTTCTCCTCAGCTTGGCTGTCCTTTAGCGCTTTAGTGAATTTATGGATTGGCTCTGTGAAAAAAAAGGAAAGAAACTGGTTAAAAGTATATGCACTGTATGAAATTGGAGGCTTTATCTATGGTTTCAGAAAATAAGATTACCCCAGAACTGATTCCACATTTAGAAGATAAATTGATTTTTTTTTTTTACCCAAAATCTCTCAGAGTTGTCATAGCTTAGCCTCTTAAATGCCCATACACTATTAAAGGTGAAAAGTGCAGTAAGATGGAAGAAAGTAAATTGAAAATGTCTTACCCTTGATTTCCAACTTGGCTTTAGTAGTTGCACCTCCAACAACTTCACAGCTATACTCTCCGGAGTCTTGAGCAGAGACATTATGGATGGTCAGCTTCATGACCTTGTTCTCCTGGCTGATGTCATACTTTTGGCTCTTTCTGATGGCTTTGCCTTCCTTGGCCCATTTTACCGTGGAACTAACCTGTATTACCTCACAGGTAAATACAGCATCTTCCCCGTGAACAACACTAACATTCTGAAGTCCTTTAGATACAGATAAAGCTTTGCCTGCAACAAGGGATCATAACAGGTTTATTTTAGCATCTTAATATATTTGGAAATTGTCTAGACCTCTTTTAGGGATAGTTGGATTTTTTTGAAGTAGGGCTGTATTAGGCAGCTAAGGCTAAGGGGCAACAGTGAATCATATTTAAGCTACTAAAAAAAATCAATTAGTGTGTGAAAGCTATATTTAGAAAATTGTATATTTGACCTTACCGTCATGAAGTTGTTTAGTTGGTGCGGGGGGGACTGAAGCCATTATCTCCTCTCTCTTTAAAGCCACTTATCCATAGTCAGATAATACACTGACTATAAATAACTTCTTTCATACAACCCCACTTTAAAAAAAAAACAGACTCCCTTTAAAGATGTTGCTTACCTTCAACTGTTAATGTTGTTTTGGAGCTGAGGTCTTTAATTTTGAAGACTACCTCTCCAGCATCAGCAGGTGTGACATCCTTAATGTTCAGCATGTATTTGCGTCCTTTACTGGTGACTTTGAAGCGACCTCCGTTTGTGACAGCGTGGCCATTAAGAGTCCAGGAACACTCATCTGTGCTCTCACGAGATAAGATGCACTCAAAGCTACATGTCTCTCCCTCATTCACCTCAGCTGACTTCAGGAATTTCGTAATTCCAATGCCAATCTCTAAATTTAGAACAGAGAGCATAGGTTGATGAAGACGACAAACGATACCATATGTACAAAGGCTAAAACTCTAAATCTCAAACAACAGTACCAACCTCTCACAGTGACCTTTGCTTTAGAAACCTCAGTTCCAAGATCACAACTGTATTCTCCAGCATCTTCTTTGGTGACATCCTTGATGATCAGTCCTAAAGACTTCCCGGTGTGAAGGAGCTCATACTTTGATCCAGCCTTCAAGACTTTTCCTTCCTTTCTCCACATGGGAGAAACCCTGGGCTTGGAAGCCTCACACGCGAGAGTTATCATGCCTTTCTCCTCTCCAATTACATCGTCCAGAGACTTGAGGAACACAGCTCGCTTTTCTGGAGGGGAATCGAGAAAATAGAGAATGACTCATGAATATATTTTGTTCTCAACTTTTGGTTAGACTTCCTGCCGTAACCAGAACGTAGTTCATGACGGTTCTTACCTTTAACCTTAAGTGTCACAGACTCTTTCACCTTGCGGACTTTAAGGGTGATAGTCCCCCCATCCTGAGGTGCCAAGTTCTTCAGTGAGAGCTTGTGATCTTTTCCGTCATGAGTGATGGTGTTGACTTCGTTAGTGAAGAGCACCTTGTCATTCAGGAGCCACTGTACCTCTTCATCTGGGTAGTTTATCTCACATGTGAACACTGCATCGCTGTCCTCGTCAACTTCAGTGTCAGCCAAGTGTTTGGTGATCTTAATTTCACGCACTGGACAGAAGAAACACAACAGTTTTAGTCTGAAGGGCCTTTTCACACCTGTCCCATTTTGTCCACGCTTTCTGACTTTTCAGTTTGATCCGAGTCAAAATATTAGGTGTCAAACCTCCCCTGGACCATGTTCATTACCAAACATCAAATCCTTGGTCTAATGAAAAGAGGTGGTCTCAGTTTGGATCAAATTGAACTATGGTTTATTTCTAGTGTAAAAACATTTTTCGGACTTTAACGTTTTTGCAGGCCATAATCAAACACGGACAAAAGAAAAAAACAATGCAACAAAACAACATTAGCCAAGTAGCACATGGGGAGAGGAGCCAATGTCAGATGGACGCCCATCTACAAACCAATCAATAGCTAGTATAGGGAGACACAGATCATGTAAATGATGATAACAGGGCACAGATATGTAGAGTTCTTTAGAGCACTTTAGAGCATCAAATGTATACCATATAATAAAAAAACGAAAACTTTCGTTTGGACTTTCATGTCCCCAAAACATCTTCTTTATGTTATAGTTTTAATAATAAAACACACAATTATTGTATATATATACTATACCTTCAACCGTTAGTTTCCCTTTGGTCTCAGCAGGTCCGGACTGACAGCGGTACTCTCCACTGTCGTCCTCAGCCAGCCTTTGAATGGTGAGTTGAGCCCTTGCAGCGTCTTGTTTCATGTTATACTTGTCTGATGCTGCCAGAGGAACCTGACCTTTGAACCAGTTAACCTCTTTGGGCGGGGCAGAGAATTTGCAGGTGAGAATAGCAGAGCTTTTCTCCTTCCCCTTCACATCTTTAATGGGCTCTGCAACCTCAAGTGGACGCTCTAAATATGAGGAACAATATGTGATTAGACTCAACTGAATTATGTGGAATATATTTACCAACATAATATCAAAGTATACATGTTTTTGTGGCCGACTGCTGTATAAATGTGATTCATCACATTTACCTTTGACTGTGAGTTGGGCTAAAGTTTTGCTCTTCCCAGCTGTAAACTGCACAGGTCCTGTCATCGATGCTTTGGTTTTTTTGAAAGTGAGACGGTGCAAAGTGCCCTCTTTCTCCATTTCAACATCAGCACTCTCTTGCACAGCAGCACCATTCAGAGTCCATATAGGAGGTTTCACCAGTTCCATACTGATTTCAACTTCAAAAACAGCTGCAAATGGTTCTGTCACTTCTACCGAACTAAGCTCCCGCACAATGCTGATGGACTGCTCTGGAGGGGTCATAAAAGGAGGATGGTTTAGTTAGAAGTCAAGGGATCACCAATGTTCATCCTTTTTACAACCCCAACTCCAAAATGTTGGGGCACTTTGTAAACCATAAATAAAAACAGAATATATCAAATTCAGGTGTGTATTTAATAAAAACAAAAGTTAATGTTTGAAAATTAAATGTCCATGTTCCAAATTTTTGGAGAATCAGGGTTGTTAGTCCCACATCAAATTACAAATCCCATATGATTTGCATTGCTGCCAAATATTTCAGTCTAAAAGTAGTAAAAAAATCTAGAAATGGCATCAAACATTTTGTGTGTGCTATTAAAATAATCTTGGAGGAATTTAAAGCGTATGATCTCTTCATCTTGTGTTGATATTATAGCAAGTTTAACCCATTAGTTTAATTTTAGCCCACATATGATTACTGTTAAAAGATGCACTACCAATAATTGCTACCACATCACCAAATCTTCTAAATCTTCAATATAAACTGTATTTACAGTGATTGATATGAATGATAATACACTACTAGTAATGTGTTTGAAATTAAACAATTAGCTTGAAATAAGCCATAAAAACAAATCACATTAATTCAATTATAACACAATTATTGTACATGCAGTGAAATCAATGGCCAATCCACAGCAAGGGTTATCTTTTCCCCCCCTTTATTAAAGCCTCTATTCACGTGTGGTGCACTCACTCAGGTGTTTTCACCTATTTCACTTATCTCCTATATTCTCTTGAAGTATCCCCATCACCCATGGCAATGTGAAAATTAGACAGCATGCACAGTGCCAGGGCCCAGGACCCGAAACTGAAGCAGCTAAGTACTTTTAGCATTTACACACGTACTCTTTATACTGTGACATGCCTAAATGTCTTCTTTGAAAAGGGCCTATTCTTTGTCCATATCTTTAACAAACTTTTACCTGAGCAGAGGTCTACTCAAAAACTCAGAATGACTGAAAACATCTGTGTTTTATTTCTCCTGCAGTAGTAACAGTTTTGTTATTTTCTTGCACACATATTTCAAATTCTAATTACTGTTAATTAATTTAGTGGGTCAGGGTTGTTCCAAATAAAATCAGCAGATAGATAGATAGATAGATAGATAGATAGATAGATAGATAGATAGATAGATAGATAGATAGATAGATAGATAGATAGATAAGACAGACAGACAGACAGATACCTCATTGACGAGGAGTCTGATGGCTTGATCACATTCAGTATACAGTCATATACTGAAACACCCTACATTTGATAAACCTGACACTAAGCTTAAAATCATGGTCATCTTCCGTCGTGTTACCTTCCACAAGTAGTTTACAGGATGTCTTGTCATCAGTGGCGTCGCAGGTGTAGGTGTCTTCATCCCCTTCGTCCACGTCGTTGATGGTGAGTTTTCGGTACACGTCTTCACTCTTGATCTCGTACTTCTTGCCGTGTTTGATCTCCATCTTGTTCTTGTACCACTTCACCTTTGCGCTTGCACGTGACACTTGGCATTCGAGATGACCACGATGCTTATACATCGCTATCTTATCCCTGAGTTTCTTCACAAACTTGACAGGCAGCTCTATAGTAACAATAGCACTGAAATCAATTAAAACTATCAAGTATGCCACAAAGGAAGATTAAAGGCCATTAATGCCACGGCCTTGCCAAAGCACTTGCCTAAGCTCATTATAGGCAGTGTTCATAATTAAATATTGCTATAGCCAAAGCAAACGGAGCTAATAATGAATGCTTTTAATGCACCATCACTTCCAACATTTTTTTGCAAAAGCTAAAGCAGACAGCAAGAATCTTGTAGTGACACTACATTAAATGGGAATTGCTGTTTGCCAGTCATTCATGTTTATATATCAGCTGCTGTTTTTTGCAAACAGCGAGACGCTGACATAGAAACCAGGAAACATGCGTGTTGATGCAACTTAGAGCAATTTCTGGTCAACTGAGAGCAACGTCTTGTCTTCCACATACTGTGTGTTTCCGACAGCATTTTGGCAGTTTTTTCCTGATACTCCTTTGATTTCCAATCAAATGACCCGAAATTGTCCGAAAAAACTGAACCAATTATGACTTCCCTATTGACCAATACACAGATCTACATTCAATCAAAATAAATAAATAACAAAACAAAACTGATCTTAAAATAAATCAAATTATCATCAGCTAGTACAACACCGTAAGAGTTTCCTTTTGCCATCAGGCCTCAATGAGGCATAACAATGTGGAAATGTAAATTGCAGCTGGATTTTCTATTTCACCAACATTGTCAGAATGATGCATTGTGTTTACAACACAACATTTCATCTAACTTTAGTGTGACCTTTTACATTTAGCTCACTAAACCAGTTGAAATGTTGAGGCCGAATTATAAAATCATCCATGAACTGTTTGAAAAACAAGGTTTCAAATGTGCATAGACATTAGATGTGATGCAACATTCTAACAGCTGTTGTGAATAGAAATAATCCATTTGCAACCACATCTGAACATTGTGACATGAGGGTTAGCTCATCCATGCAGCGATAATTGTTATTTGAGCACATAACACAGACTTGTTTACCTTTCACTTTAAGTTTTGCAGTTGAAGAGGCCTTGTCAGCTGTGAATTTAATCTCACCCATATCTTCTGCGGAGACGGACTTAAACAGCAGTACATAGGTTCTGCCTGAAATAAGAAAAAGACATCTTTTAGATAATTATTATTTAGATAAATCCTATAAAACTGTAAGACTATACTTTCATGAAACCTTACCCTCTTGCCTCATCTTGATGTTGTCACCAACTTTGAGTTTGCTTCCTCCTTTGTACCACTGGCAGTCCACTTCGTCGTGTGAGATCTCACAGACAAATGCGGCGCTCTCCTTCTCCATCACTTCCACGTCTTCCAGCTTCTTAACAATCTTAATTTCTCTGGCTGCGGGGGAAATGTTTTCAAGATGTTCTATATACTTGAAATTAATACTATGCCCTAAATAATTGTACCTTCCTAATTTATGTGCTTCATGGCATCTAACTAACGTGGAAGGACTTTCTGTATTTCTGTGCTTAGATTTTCTCATTAACCTTGCATCCAATCAACTTTACACTTGGCAGATGTATTGCTGAGGACCCAAGGAAGTGCAGTGTCAAGTGTAAGCTCAAGACCTGCAGGACTTATTCATTAGTAGTGCATTATGTGCACACTGTGTGGTGTACACTCACAGTCCCCAGCACATTCAAGAGCAAATGAACAGAGAGAGACAGAGAGTTGTTGCATTGTAGCAAACTTAAACAATTCATGTATAAGCCATTTACTTTTCAGAATAATAGATTTTTATGTAGGATGGCCCCAAATTGCTATCTGTTAGACAATAACTTGTATAGTCTGGCAATGCTAGAGGAAGAAACTTTGTCATGACAGCTTTATTGCTCTCGACTCGAAGAAGTGCAGCGTTGAGTGTAAAGTTGTTCAGATTAGCAGTTTTAAGAAAGCTGCAATCAGCAATACTGTATGCCATCGAACCCGTTCTGAACAGGCACATTTTGAATGGGCATTGAACTAGTGACAAATAATTACCATTAACGGTGAGCTTGGCAGCGGTGTTATCATCAGTAGTGCGACAGATGTAAGCGCCTGCATCTTCAGGGGTGCATTTGTTGATGACCAAAGATCGCTTTCGGCCCAAGGAATGGATGCCAAAGTTCTTTCCTGGTTTTAGTTCCACATCATTCTGCAGATATATATATATATTTTCAAAATGTTACATATGTACTGTACACTTTTTACCGGCATTTCACTCTGAGGACAGCCACTGTAATATACATTTCTCACCTTGAACCATTTAACGTCTGCATTTGTTTTGGACACTTCACATTCAAATGTAACCTTCTCCTTCTCAGGAACGCTGATATCCATCATGGGCTTGGAGATCATGGCAGGAGGTTCTGAAGAATAAAAACATTTTTGTGAAAAAGTGAGTAAACAAGGCGGCAAAATGGGTTCTGGACAAAAAATAGAGGTTTGGTCAGCCAAGTCCCTAGCAACTGATTAAGTGACTAATTAACTAACAGGAAGTGGCCCTTACCTGTCACAATCAGTTTGGCAGATGTATGCACTCCCTCTGCCTGGAAGGCAATAGTTCCTGCATCCTCCCGCTTGAGATTGGACAACGTTAAGGCATGCTTCTTTCCTAGAACTGTGATACGGCAGTAAGCGCCTGGCCTTAACTTGGCCCCATCCTTGGTCCAGGAGCCTTCAACGTCAGCCTGGCTGAGTTCTACCTCAAGAGTTACCGTCTCAGTCTCATGTGACTTAGTTTCTTTCAGACTCTTCACTACCTGGATCTTCTTCACTGAGGGGAGGAGGAGGAAATATTAACATGTAACCAAGGTTTCTTAGCTCTCAAATTTAAATGTATTTTCAAAACATATTGCAGGATTATGACATTCACTTTCTTGGATTAAGATGTGAAATTTAAATTCCAGTTTGTACAATTCAGGGGCATCTTTTAGTATAAACATCATATTGATAATTATGTTTTTCATTGGTGGATAATCACCTGAAACTAGGAATTGCTGTGTTTTTGGTACTGAAATGAGCCCTGTCCTTTTCCACAGAGCTCAGCATTTCTACAATAGCCCAGAATGTAGACACTCGACTCTTGAGAGAGCTTTTTGTGTTTTTATGTTCCCTGAAGGCTACTGTAGGTTTTACTACACATTTGGGAATGGAGGAGGGATATTCAGTTGACTGCAATCTGCAACCTAGCCACTAGATGCCACTTAATCCTATAAACTGGCTATTTTATCTTAAAAATGTGATTGCGGTTCAGTCTTACTCTCCACACTGAGCTTGGCCTGGGTTTTGTCATCCAGAGTTTCACAGGAGTAGAAGCCCCGGTCAGCATTAGTCACACTCTTGAAGACCAGAGTCTGCTTCGCGCCGTTCACCCGAATCTCCATGTTTCCTGCTGGCTGCAGCACAACACTGTTCTTCATCCACCTCACTTCATCTGATGGCTTGCTGAGCTCCACCTCCAGCTTAACTTCACTCTGCTCCTCCGCTGTCAGGTTTTCTAACTTCTTCTTAAATGTCACAGGCTCATCTAATTGGGGAGCAAAGAAATGTCAAAGTTAATGAGAAAATCACATGACTAAACATACTTGATTTGATATGATATTTTAATAAGAAATGCATAATCTTACGCTGCACTTGTAGGGTAGCATTGCAGCTTTTGCCTTCTGCATCAATGCTTATCTCTCCAGCATCTTTTTGGTTAACAGAGGTGATGGTGAGCGAGTGACTGCCGCCTCCGTGTTCAATCTTATACTTGGGCCCAGCTGTGACAGGTATACTTTTGTGGAACCATTTAACGCTGACGTCTGCTGGATTGACAGCGCACTTGAAAATGGCGTCTTTTCCCTCCATTGCAGCCACGTTGTTCAGTTTGGTGGTCAGCCTCACCAGTCTGGGTGCTGAAAGTAAAGTGTGACACCAAATGAAGCAGAATGATTTGAAAGGACAAGTTTTTGCTATGAAACTTAAACGATTACTTACCTTTTGAGGAGACTTTGGCAGAGGTCTTGTCATTTCTGCATTCACAGCTGTATTCTCCTTCATCTTCTTTAGTCATGCCAGTCACGGTCAGAACCCGCTTAGCACCATCTGTCCTCACACAGTGCCTGCCTCCAGGTTTAATCTCACGACCGTCACGCTGCCAGACAACATCCCCTGAGGCTTGATTTAGTTCACACATCAGACTTAGCGAACCTCCCAACTCTACTGTAGCAGGTTTCAGAGGGACAACAAACTTCAAAGCTGAATCTGAAATGCAAAGCATGGGAGTTAGACATCAAAACAAAATCTGGCATGTCTGAAGTGGCCCGTGGAGTAATTATCAGATCATTAAAAACTCGCCTTTAACTTGTACTTTGAATTCCAGTTTGTCATCAGCAGTTTGACAGGAGTAATTTCCACTGTCTTTGGATTCTGACGATTTTACTATCAGGGTACGAGAAAGGCCGTCTTTCTTCATTTCATACTTGCTGCCCTCTTTGAGCTCCACACCATCTCTAAACCACTTCACACTTCCACTCTCCGCGGTCAGCTCGGTGGTCAAAACCACTTTTTCACTTGCTTGAACGATACATGTGTCCTTGACAAGCTTTTTCTGGAACTTGACAGCTGCATCTAAACAGAAGTGAGAGATCCTTTTCAGTGATTTGTGCAGAGAATGATGAATATTGTGGCAAAATCAACTATAATTATATAAAAGCATTTTACCTGTCACCTGCAGCTTAAATACCAGCTTTTCTGTTCCAGCCTCACATGTGTATTCTCCAGTATCTTTTTTATCCATTTTTTCTATCACCAGCTCACGATTCTTGCCCTTTGACTCCATGTGGACTGCTTTGCTGGAAGTCAGCAGCTTGCCATCCTTGTACCATTTCACCACTGCCTTAGAATCAGAAACCTCACAGCTTAGAGTGGCTTTCTGGGAGAGAGTGGCTTTCACCTCCTTCTGGACTGACTCCTTGTTGGAGAAGCCAGCCGGGGCTTCTGCAGAGCAAATTAAAAATTTGATGTAAACATACAATGAAAACACAGTCATGGACACAACCACAATCTTTCAGCAGCATTGAACACACTTAAATTGATTGCAAATGGGGAGACAGAATGAAACAAACTGACACACAATGTAACAAAACTAATTATGATTACATTTATATTTGCATACTAGAAATTTGAAATACTAGCAACATCTTAATCCTACCTGCAACATGCATCTTATAAGCCAGCTTCTCAGTCCCAGCCTCACAGATGTACTCTCCAGCATCCTTCTTCTCCACACTGTCAATCACCAGCTGGCGACTTTTACCCTTTGACTCTGTATGGATTGTCTTGCTGGAAGTCAGCAGCTTGCCATCCTTGTACCATTTCACCTCAGTCTTGGTATCCGCGACATCACAGCTCAGGGTGACTTTCTGGGAGAGAGTGGCTTTCACCTCTTTCTGGACGGACTCCTTGTTGGAGAAGGCTGACTTGGTTTGGATCTCTGCAAAATGTATAATGGAGAATGTCATGACATTGCTCCCCTCTATTTCAATACAACTCAGTCAGACATTGCAAAACTACATTGTCAGTAAAATACAAGCCAGAAAATATATAACTAGGAAAAATGCTGACACATCAACAGAGATGAAATAGAGAGAGTGGACAAATATATAGCCAAAACCAGCAAATATTACTGAGTAGGTACATAAATAAAACAACAACAAAGCGATTTCATGAAAAAACACAACACAAGTATCTCTGATACCAACATACTGTAAGATTTACCATTCACTCCAGAGCTGTATTTCAACAACATAAACATTAAAAGCCTCTACTGTGGCTGTTTTTTTATCTACTTCAATCTAAATTTTGAGACAAGTGAACAGATGCTTACACTTACAACATAATACACACAAATCGCATTCACAATTCCTTTTGATTCTTCATACCTGTCAACTGTACTTTAAATGCCAGTTTTTCAGTTCCGACTTCACAGAAGTATTCTCCTGCATCTTTCTTGTCTACGCTGTCTATCACCAGTTGACGGATCTTTCCCTTTGATTCCATGTGAACGGCTCTGCTAGGACTCAGCAGTTTACCATCCTTGTACCATTTTACCTCTGTCTTGTTATCAGCGACCTCAAAGCTCAACGTGGCTTTTTGGGAAAGAGTAGCTTTAACTTCGCTCTGGATAGACTCTTTGCTGAGGAAAGCTGATTTAGCCTGGGCTTCTGTAGAAATACCTGTAAAGGAGTGTGGTGGCAGTACAATTACCCATACAAAAAAGGACTTGATTCTATAAACCACAGCGCACACACCACTTCAGATTTACTGAGCAAATGCAGCCAACCTTACAGATGCAGAGCACAAAGCAATAAGCGCTATTAATTCTAATCAGAAAAGGGGGGGACACTGCGCTTTGCAGTCATATAGCAAAAGCTTTACTAGGCAAACTAGGCATCTGCAAGTTGCCACAGAAAGGGACAATAAATATATCTAAAACAACACATTGAGGAAGAAAAAGCACCTGACAAACAACACAGCCACAAAAGGCCAAAGCTGCCTGAGCAAACAAATGCTAGAAGAAACCAAAGCATGAAGCTCAGTAGTGCATACAAGCAACAAAACCCAAAATATTAGCGCAAATTCAACTGCCTTCCACCAACATGAGACTCCAAGTGAATATTGGAATATAGATGCCAATTAACTTTGCACTAAAGCAACAAGCAATACAGTCAAAATATCCAGGAGACCACAAACAGAAATAGAAAACACAAAATATCTACCAGCTTCACAAACTAAATGTATTTTTTATCTTTTCATTTAAGAAAACTAGTGTTTTTATTAATCAAACTGTTGTTTTCCTTTATATGGTGTATGTTATGCAAATTACTGACACTTTTACACACATTTGAAGATTTGGGGTTTGGGGTTCTTTTGTAATAATGATGTGCATTACATGGTAATTAAGATTGTGTGAGTCATTAAACAGGCTTTACCTACAATGCACATAGGTGTTTGTGTTTTTTGGCTATTTCCTCAAAATGCCCAAACAATGAAATAAGCAATTGGAATTAATTACATTCTCCTTACCTTCCACGTGCATCTTATAAGCCAGCTTCTCAGTCCCAGCCTCACAGATGTACTCTCCAGCATCCTTCTTCTCCACGCTGTCAATCACCAGCTGGCGACTTTTACCCTTTGACTCAGTATGGATTGTCTTGCTGGAAGTCAGCAGCTTGCCATCCTTGTACCATTTCACCTCTGTCTTGGTATCCGCGACATCACAGCTCAGGGTGACTTTCTGGGAGAGAGTGGCTTTCACCTCTTTCTGGACGGACTCCTTGTTGGAGAAGGCTGACTGCTGGACTTCTAAAAGAGGTATGACAGGGAAAATATCAGTTCCAATCACATGTCAAATAATAATAATATTATTTTGAAAATCAGGATGACTAGAGTGTTGTTATGACCATTGACTAAGATTACTAATGACTGAAACAGCGCTATTCAGGCTATCATTAATCATTTACTCTCCCTCATCAAATTCCAAAGTCGGTAGGTACAACATCATAAAAATGTGATTTACAAAGATAGTTACTTCTCAAAACCCTTAACTCAAAAAATATTCACAGAAAAAATGGACACATTTATATTGATACAACAAATATAAAACTTAACATAAATAAAAGCTAAAACAGACTGAAAGCTAACCAAAACTCAACATAAATGAAGTTAAAAGGCCTGACTCAAAGAAAGTCAAAAGTAACTGATAATTCACAACTCTGTAACTTTGATCAGTCAAGCAGTCCTACCTGACACAGATATCCTGAAGACCAGCTTCTCCCCTGCGGCTTCACATGTGTACTCTCCAGAATCAGTCTTCTCCACTTTTTCAAATACCAGCTGACGAGTACTGCCTTTTACTTCTGTGTATATCATTCTACTGGATATCAGCAACTTGCCGTCTTTATACCATTTAACCTCTGTCTTGCTATCTGAAACATTGCAGCTAAGAGTGGCTTTCTGGGAGAGAGTGGCTTTAACCTCCTTCTGGACCGACTCCTTGTTGGAGAAGACAGCTACGGCTTGAGTTTCTGAGAAAATAAAATTGATGTGCAGTCAAGGGTTAAATGCAGTTGTGTTACAAAAGCGTCCATATTTATATAAAAGGTATACATCCATATAAAAGCATACATATTTACCTTTTATCTTGACCTGGAATGTGACTTTGTCTGCTGCTGTCTCACAGGAGTAATGTCCTTCGTCACTTTTCTTTGCATTCTTAATGACAAGTTTCCTTTGAGTCCCTTTAGAGATGAAGGTAGTTCTTTGGTCCTCAATGATCTCTGCTTGATCTTTTCTCCAAATGACAGCTGCGCTGGCAGGAGAAACCTCGCAGCTCAGCTCAAGATCTCCCTTAAGGGATGATGACAATCCCATGGTGCCTCTGGCTTTGTTCAGAAACTTGGCAGGTTCATCTTAAAGAGAAGGAGATGGAAACTGAATCATGACTTTAAATGAATGATGATGCCAATTTATTTTTGTTAGTCTTTTACACACTACATCTTGCCAAATTAGGAAGAATAACATGTAGAATCTTTGTGCCAATTATTCAAATTCCTTTGGCAATGATTAACTTTGTTTGTTATCAGAGCAGCTCATGTGTGGAGAGATCATGACTTGGGGTAGCAGAGTCACACTGGAATTGAGTACATGATGACAGATAGCTCTTTCCTCTATTTGATGGCTCATAAGCAAATGCTCACAGCCATCAGAGCAGGTCACATTTCAGTATATTGCAGGACTTGAGACACACTGTCTGCATGTGGGCTTGAGGCACTACTTCACTGACACTGAGCTCAGTTCCCTTTTGCAATCATCTTTGGACTGAGCACAGCATATTGGCACACAGATTGTTGACTTTCCCCTGAGATAAAGTTAAACTGTAGTGTTTTTGATGACCGTACCTTTAAGGGAGAGTTGCAGGGACATTCTGTCATCAGCTAAAACACACTCGTAGATGCCCACATCTTCCTCTGTAACATTGTGTATAATAAGGATCCTTTTGCGATCGATGATCATATATTCATACTTCTTTCCCAATTTCAACTCCCTCCCATTCCTCATCCAAACCACCTGAAAAACAAACACAGATCAGATTGTCATAAGAGACATAATAAAGTAAAACATATGATTAAAAGAGTACTTAAATATTATACTCATGTAGAACTAGTCTTTAGTATTTATCAATGATTATCAATGGAGGGTCAAAGCTAACTAAAACTGATTATCCTTTTGGCATTTTTAAATGTAGTTAAGTACAATGCTCCATCAAAAAGCAGATTTTAAAGTGGACTCAGAGTAGGAATTGCATACATTACAGGGCTTGTTTTCATTTCCTGCATACTTGCAAAGATAAAGGTACAATAAAGGAATGTGTGGAAGCTAAAAGCAGAGCTGGAATAGACGTATGTTCCCATCACAAACCTGTGCATCGTAATCCGACACCTCAGCAGTCAGCTGAGCAGTGGCCTGGGCACTGCAGATCACCATCTCCAGGAGATCTGACTTGTTGAGGAACCTGACAGAAGGAGCTAAAAATACAGTTGTCATGTAAGACGGCATTATTCATTTGCTTCCCACAAATAAACATGGGCAATAACAATGGCCATCAATAAAAACCAAAGCTAAAAAAGCTTTGATTACAGTTTATTTATATGATATAGAGCATTTTTCTCTGTGCATAGTAACTGATTATGAGTGCATACCCTTTACAGATAGGATGCAAGTGCTTTGCGAGCCTCCGCCCACAAACTTGACCTCAGTTCCGTTCATTTCCACAGTCACGTCACGGATGAGCAAAGTATGTGTGGTCTTGGACCTGGTGATGAGGTAGTCGGCTCCACTGCGCAGGAGGCGCCCATTAAGAGACCAGAAGCCGGAGCAAACAGCAGACAGATCCACGGAGATAGAAAACTCCTCACCAGAGATTGCAGTGCTGTTCACCAGGCCTTTCCTGATCTCAGCACTGGGTTCTGGAGGCAAACATACATAAGGAAACAACACTTGAATGCATGCAACAACAGCACAAAGCCATGAATGACAAATGCCACAGAGACGTCAGTCTTACCGAGGTAGAAGGTTCCAGGCACCTCCAGGTAGGGACTCTGACCAAAGTCGTTCATAGCAGAGATACGGAACTGGTAGGTGGCCTCTTCTGTGAAGCTGCAGATGGTGATCTCTGTTGAAACCAGGGTTTCTCCAGCATTGCACCTCTGCCATGTCTGAGTGCCAATCTTCCTCCTCTCCACAATGTAGCCTTTGATGGGCACGGGGCGGTCGCTGTCAGGAGGAGACCACTGAATGGTGATGGATGAGTCAGTCTTGTTCTGCACCACAGCATCGACTGGGGGATCTGGAGGATGCTTCCTTGCAGCTAGAGAAGGATTAAAGTGATGATCATGCTGTTTATATAATCAGAGGAGAACTTTTGCAAGGTTATTTCAGTGTGAAGTCATGAGGTGAATTAGATAACTTATATAAATGTTTCAAATAATTACATAATTTCCAAAAAGTACTCTATGAAGATTTGTTTAGTCCAATTTTTTGTGATTTAAATATTCTATATATGACATTTAGAACTCCTAGATGTTGCACTACAGCACCAGCATCTCAGACCAAAACAACACTTGCATCGGTCTCTCATGCGCTAATATGCATGTGCAGCAGGCCCGGCTATCGAAACAAAGAACTGTGAAGCTCGGATTAGACACAACACACACAGAGGGAGATTACTCCATTATATCTTTACTTAGAAAATAGTTATTTGCTGCTCTATTAATGTTTAAAATCTTAGTATAGATCCTTTAAACGTAAACTACCACAACTGAAAGTGTCTTCCTCACCAGTGACAGAGAACCGAGTGGAAGTCTTGCAGTCTCCAGCCACAAAGGCCACTTCTCCTGAGTCATCTGCCTGGCAATCTCTAACTGTCAGCGTGTACTGTCTGAGCACGCAGGCAATGGAAATACGGGAATCTTCCTTCAGCCTCTCGCTATTGCGGGTCCAGTAGGCATCTGGGAAGGGTTGTTCCAGCTCCACGCAGAAGATGACAGTGTCACTGACAGGGACTACTGTCCTCCGAGGAAGTTTCTTAGTAATGTTGCCTGGAAAATGAGAGGAAGTAGACATAACATAAATAAACATATTCACACTGAGTAGCTGTTCTTAATTTCCTTACTTTTAGGAGTATTTTAAAATCATATTCGGCAATAAAGACAAAAAAAAAGTCTCAACCATACCCAGGACTGTGAGCTCAGCCACAGTGCGACTGCCCTCTTTCATCTCGCAGATATAGACGCCATCGTCGTTGGTGGTGACATTGTGGATGGTGAGACGACGCAGGGTGCCTTCCTCCTCCATGTAATATTTGGTACTTTGGGCCAGTCGTGTTTCCTCCATGAACCAGTTGGCCTGGGTATGACTAACAGGCACCTCACACATCAGTGTGGCAGATGATTTCTCTTGTACCTCCACATCCTGCAGCTTCCTTCTAAAAGGCACCTTGGGCTCTAAAACGATGACAAATAACAGATTATTCAGGTTGTGCATTCATATTGATGATTATATTGATGTTGCAATAGTCTTTAAAAAAACATAATGCAGCAAGTATTTAAAATCAACCACGTTCATACATTAATTTCCATGTAATCTCTACTTCAGGAGTCTTAAAGTTTTAAAAATCAAAACTATTAAAGCTACAGTAAATCAATGGCTGTCTGGAAAGTAGGAAATCAATTAAAAAACTTATGGTTCAGTATGACAATCTCAAAAGTTATCAGTGCCTGTAAACCTGTAAAAAATATGTTACTGAAAATTGTTTTGATTTGCATGACTTTGTATAATGTGAATTGGGGGTTTCAATTTTCTTACTACAGCCAATATTTCAGTGGGAGTTCCAAAGTACATCTTGTACATTTCCCATTCATATTTTTTTTTTTACTCCACTCTGCACCACAAATGACGGTTACAGTTTCAAACCATATCTATATCCTTGCTTTGGATCTGAGCCAACTCTTTAAACTGAGGAATCAAGTGTTGAAACATGTGGAACTCCACTCTGAGTTATGGGTGAAGTCCACTGGGTTCACTCAAAGTATCAGTGTAAAGTAATTGTGATATTTATATTAACATATTGACAACATTTTCTGTCATGTACATTCCAAATAATAAGTGAGCTGTTATTTTCACAAGAAAAACAATGGAGGGAATGGAAGTTTTAGGTGCCATATAGTTTGGCTCCTGAAGTGAAACTTGGCCTATAATGTAGTCACAGGCTTCAACAGCACACAGAATATACTAACATTAACAGCTCATAACAGTTGTTTATTTTCATCAAAATGTGTCTGACTTACCTTCCTTTCAGGACTCATTATTTAATTTCTAATTGATGTATAATCCAACATAAAGATGTTAAAATTTACACATTTCACACATTTTGTTGAAAAGGAATGGTGTACTTTTTCCCTTGTGTCCATCGTCATTTCATTTCAAAATTTCCCTTTAAATCCTGCAAACAACAAGCAAACACCAGACGTCTCCTTTTTCCGGTACTAGCAATTAACAGGTACAACCGTGGCACAGCCCACATTAACGGACATACTGACATAAATGTATAACCCTACAGTTTCATCCCTCGTGCCAATTTCTCCCCAAGGGAAGTCTCACTCACGGAGGTGCCAATGTGCTCCAGTGAGTGAGTGACCATCTTAGCATCTGTGAACTACTCATCACCAGCAGAAAATAGATGCAACACAACACCCTCCTTCAGAGGGTGAGCCAGAATTCAACCTTGTTGTGAAAAGCCATGTACATTTTGAGAGGTTTAAATAAGGCTTTGGTATAATGATTTGGATGACACTTACAGTAGCTCAGGTGCCAACAATGAGTTTATTCTAATACCATAAAGCTTATTCCTCAGTGCCACATACCTCAATTTTTAGTGCTATTAAAAGGTTCAGCAGATAACTCAAATAAATAACTTTTAATCGTATTTGCAAAAACTGTCACTAAATGCTGACCGTAATACTTGAGAAAGATAATCTATTTATTAAAAAATAAGTGGTCATCTGGCTTCTCCTTGAGCCCCCAATGCCATCCGCACTGAGTGAAGTCTCCTAGTGGCATGAAATTAGGCAAAGAGACTTTCCACTGGCTACAAGCCCGCTTTTTGGCTTATTGTCTGTAACCGCTTACTAATGTAGCATGACAACATGGTGGAATTAGCAAGCTCGCTAGATTTCAACCAGCTGTTAAATGAGTAAAATTTACACATGTAATGCTTCATAGATTCACTCTTTTTACAAAGTAGGAAAGCACATTGCTATCCTTAAAAAAGTTGCCTCCTTAACCTTTAAAAACACATAAATAGGCCACACTGCTGCACTGGGTGACAAGTTCCTTCATTGCGACAGACATAGGCACTGTAATTTATTTTGAGTAAATCCCACATACACCATCCTTGTGTTATAAATACTCAGTAAGGCACCAAATGTGTATTAATTTCCAGCTCAATATAGCCCCAACAAATGACTATATACTACTCACTCCTGTTTGAGTAATGTACAGTACTCAGCTGTTTTAGGAAATTACTTATCCTTTAATCCTTGCTTGGTATATGCTCTAAATCCGAGATATCCAGTGGGCTAAAGTGACATCCTTTGCGATGTCATACGTGCTGCCATAAGATGCATATAATTCATGAAAGTGTGTCTCATTTGCAGAGTCATTTGCAGAGGGTTTTCTTAATTGCGCACATAAAGTGTATCACTGCATTACTATACTATGCAGCATTTTCTTAAAGGTTTCAGAATTATGTTTTCATCAGTGTATTATCACCTGAAACTAATAATCGTAATGTTTTTGTTTGCTTATTATGAGACATTAATATCTACACAGGTAGGAGGTCCTCTTCCACAAAGACTGACATGTTGCATCGCCATGTTTCTACAGGGCCTCAGACCCACAGACTGTATGCAGTATAACATGGACAAAGTCTCTATGATGTTATCCATAGGTTTCTTAAGAGCCATTGTGAACCTCTGAGTTGTGGCTCCAGTCATTGCTATCTTGGCAGCGCCCAACTCCGCCAAACTTCTGTGTTGACTTAATTTTTCAGCCAAGGAGGTTGCCACTTGCCCAGAACAGACCAACCAAACAGAGAGAGCCGTTCACATTTTTGCATTACCTGAAGGCCACCATAGGCTCTGCTACATGCTTAGAAAGGAAATGAGCAGAGGGTTATTTAGCTGGTTACAATATGCAACCTAATGACTAGATGCCACTAAATCCTAAACACCTGACTGGCCCTTTACCATGAACACCTTACCTTTGACTGTCACCAGCACAGCGCTGTAGGTCTGCCCAGCCATATTGGTTGCATTGCAGGTGTAGAGACCATTATCAGTCTGCTTGCAGTACAGGATCTTGAGGATGAAGTTCTCAGCTTGGTCCTCATAAATGACATGCCGGCGGCCTTCGCTGATGTTTGTTCCATCCTTCCTCCAGATAATGTGGGGCTTAGGGTGACCCGTCACAAAGCAGCTGAGTTTGGCATGCTTCCCTTCAGTCACTGTGCAGGTACGGGTGAACACACCTTTGGGCAGCTTTGCCAGAGCAGATGCCCTCCACTCGTGTTCCAGACTCATACCATCTGTGATGTTGGTTATGGAGGAGGAAGAGACAGAAGATCTGCTTTCTTCAGTACGATAGATAGAGATGTCTTTCTTCATTTCCTCCTTGCGCTTTTGTAGGTGTGAAAGCAGGGAGGTGTTCTTGTCTCCAGTCAGGTGGCGAGAATCCTGGGCATCTACAACAAGAGCTGCTGCAGCGTGTGAACGGCCAACAGTGTTCTGGGCTCTGCAGGTGTAGGTGCCGCTGTCCAGGTTACGCACACTTTGGATCTTTAAGGTGCTGCTGTCACTGTCGTTAACAATCTTGATTCGGTTACTCTCCCCCAAGTAGCGCCCATCTTTCTCCCAGTCAAAGTTGGCGTCGGGGTGAGCTGCAACCCGGCACTGGAATACAACATCGCCTCCCAAACCTACACGTGCAGAAGTAGGCTTAACCATGAAAACAGGGGCCCTCTGAGCCATCTCTGTTGGCAAGGCCACTTTGAGGGTTACAGCAGCATAAGCTTCCCCAACGTTGTTTTTGGCCCGGCACATGTATTGCCCACTGTCCTCCAGTGTTAAGTCATAGATAGTCAGGCGATACACATCTCCATCTTCCACGGTCTTGAAGCGTCCCCCAGATAACAGCTTCAGCTTATCCTTTTCCCAGGTGATCCCTGGAGTCGGGCTGCCCACGATGGTGCAGCTCAGTGAGGCATCCTTGCCTGCACACACTGAGAATGCCTTTGGGCGGGTAAGGAACCTGGGGACTCCTCCGAACAAGTTTGGATCCATTGCTTTTGTCTATAATCAGATGAAAGCAGAATATTACAATACAGCACCAGATTGGAGCATAATAATAATAATATGCAACATTGAACAGCATAACATGAAATAACTCTTAACACTTTATTTATGCCAATGAACACTAATCTGCCTCAACTGCAATACAAAGTATTGCACACAGCTCTATAATGAAATAGGAGTTCATCCTTTATAAACAAATACACTGAAAATCAATTGGTGGTGGTCGATGATATCATGGTGAGCCATCACAATAACTGCATTCAAATTGAGTTTCAAGTTTGTTTCTTAGGGTGATGACTACATACAATATAGCAACATGTCATTTAAAGCTATTAGAAAAACCTCAATAGAAGCATTGCATGTATTAAAAATTACAATCGGCACAACTCTATAACTATACTATGTCCATGATATTGCCCACTATAACAAATTAAGAGATGTCATATTTGTCCTTTTAATGATCTTCATAGCTGGTAGGACAGCAGATGGTGGTGTGATACAACTTTTTAGCTACCAAAAACCAAAACAAGTTTTCAGTACCAAGGGAAAACAAATACTATTCTGGCTGAACTGTAGCAAACTGGGATACAGTTTTATATGTGCATAGGTTGTGTTTTATATCCCCACATATTAAATAACAAAGGAAACCTGTCAAATGTACCCAAATCATTGTGAAATGTGACAGTGTGTTCAGTGTTCTCTATAAATATGTTGTGCTATGAAAATAGACATAAAACCACAGTCCAGATAGGCATATTTATGGCAGGCAGTTACAGTAAGTGCCAGTCAACATACTCCTGCCCAGACCCTGCAGAGACTCATCAATACAATGACTTAACTTCATGCCACGCTGCTTATTCAATAGGAAGGTGGTTTAACAACACAACAACAAACGAATTCCCGTGTAACAAGGTCAAATAGAGCAGATATGTGCCTTTCAAAGAGTGACATTTGGCAGCTTTGTCACCTCTGTCGCTTGAACTGCCTGTCCCAAAAATAACCTCAGCTGTCAGGCCCCGTCTCTGTCCATTGCCATTTGTAGAAGCGAAAGGGATATCAGCTGTTTGATAAAGCTTCCACTTCAGAAACATACTTCACTTCTCACAGTGTATATCTGCTAAGTAAAACGTATTTTTCTAAAAACAATATGTTGGAATTTAATAACAATAATTTGCAGTTTGTTAAACTGCCAAAACTGGAGCAGAAACGCTTGTAACTGCCGTTAAATCACATAACGTTAGCTTAACTGAAACTGGAAGTTGTAGCTAGCTAACGTTATCTTAACCGTTAACCGTTACAGGTGTAAAGGTATGGTATTTAGATACCCAGACGAATAAAAGTGGAAATAGAATAGAATAGAATAATAGACTAACTGCTAAAACGTCGGTCAAGTTATCTGTAAAATTGTTAAAAAACCATAATTTTTCAGACTAACATTACTTTTTCACCTTGAGTCTTCAGCCACTCAGGTAAAACGGGCGCTGAATCATGTGGCCTAAAACGTCAGTTGGTCGTCCGGATGAGTCCAATATCAGTGTTTAAAATCCCACCAAAAAATGCCTTCCTTGTGTTCAAATATCCCTGAAATGATTGTAAATCCAGGATGGTGGAACATCCCCCAGTCCCCTGCGGTGGGCGGTTGACTAGACTTATTTTTTCTTTCTTCTCCGGTACCTCATGATGCCAAATAGCTGACGTGCCTATTTTGGCGCAGCCTCCTTTCCAAAATAGACTTGTCATTTACTGTGGAGATAGGAGATAGGCTGCTGCTGCGGCCGGTGAGGGGAAGTAAGCGGAGCAGTCTGGCCCGGCCTCTGCTGGGCTGCACACTGCTGCAGGCTGCACAACACAGGTCGGACAGTCAGGCCGTAAACATCTCGAAACACTCAATATTGCTATTGTATCGAAATTGTTTACACCCACAGAGAGTAAGCTTTTCTTAAGTATTGTACTCCAGTACTATTTTGAGGAAGGCTACTTGTAGACTACTTGATTATTTCAAGTGTAACACATTAGCACACTTGATTAACTACTCTTCGCTTGTAATCCTCTATATTTTTGAAGCCAGTACTTTTTTTTTTTACTCCACTACTATTATTTGATAACATGCTTTGCAGATTCAGATTATTAGAGTGGAATAGACTACACAAAATTTAAAAAAATATCTGTATTGTCAGCAACGAGATTAAGTTAGCAACTTCCGTATTGATTCTATAAATAGGTTAAAAACAAAAACAAAACAAATAGCTTAAAATAGAAATTAAGGGGCAATAACGTGTTAGCATTATAAACAGTGCAGTGGTATTAAATAATAACAATAATGTTATATTATGAGATTATTAATACAAAATATAAATCAACTACTATATTCAAATGTATATTTATATTTATATTATACAGTGTATGAGATGTAGCTGAAATTTGCTCCACCGTTGCCAGATGCATCATAAGTGAGGCTTAAACATTAATGAATCACTAAATATCATCAGTGATATTACAGATTCCACTGACATGAGCCATTCTTCACACCGAGTATTTTTACTTTTGGTATTTTATGTAACGTTTGATGCTAATACTTTTTTCCCCTCACATTTTTATTTTAGTAAAATTTACACAGGCTGCCAGAAAACGTGTCTAGTCTACTGACCATGTCAGACTAATTTCAACAAAAAGGAACTGCAAATAAATTTGTACTTTCTTGTATGTGCAAATTTGATAACTGCAAATCAATCTCTTGCCATTCCTGGAACAGCATCTGTATCTAATGATCTTTTGACTCATTTTACCACAGCGTGTAGCGCGAGCTGAGCGTGATGAGCCTAATTAAATATGAATTGGATGAATGTGTGAAAGTTCATCTCTTAGAGTTGTTTGTTAGCAGTAAGCTTTAACTGTTGCTTTATTTTCTTAATTAGGTTGTTTTTGGGTTAGTGTAAGGTTGTTTTTTTTCACATTATCAGAACAATAAGCAATAAACAAATGGGAAAAACAAGCAGTAAAAAACTCACAATCATAGTGATAGTGATATGTCAGTATTAGCAATAAATATGAGATTTAACAAATGAAATCTGGATATCATCTTAATAATGCTCATATGATAAATAAAAAATACTATACTACTAATATAGTAGTTTCTCTCATATGCTTGTTTACAGACTCTCTCGACCTCCCTACATTGTTTTTTGAGTGTCATCATTTGACAAAAAAAGAGACAAACACAATACACAATCTGTAGGTATCACAATAATATAATTATTGTCAAATCTTTAGGCCATGATAATCATGCCATTAAAATCACTGTCTTTGTTGTGAACAGTATCTTCTGAATCAGACCAGAAGCCTCCTATTATCCATTTGTATGTGTATGCAGTATGTGTTAGGCCTCAATTTCTATGATATGTAAATGTGATTGAACTTGCCCTGGAGCTTATGACACATTGTATTCCACCGACATCATGTTGACAGCTGCTTTCCCAGCTGGCCAGCCCCATAATTAAGTTATGACTTCATATTGTGCAAAAGCCTAAAATACAGTAATGTGTCAAATGTTTCTCCCATGACAATGATTCAGCATGTCATAGCAATTATTAGATAAAAGGGCATTTATTTCCATTATGCTTAACTTCATCACAGATTTAGAGATTTAATTATTATTAGTCCTTTATTCAATGCTTAGTGAGTCTGGAAACAAGAGGTAGCAAGTCTTACCCCTTTCTTCCCTATTCTTTGGCCTCTGTGGTATTTTCTAGGTCTTCCAGAGCGGGCTTTCCCCCAGTGCCAATGACTGACAGCAGCAGGTCGTCTGAGCCCTGATTTAAACTCACCGAAACTCTAGCAGACGGTAATCCACTGTTGCTGCTCGACTCCGCTTCATCCTGTTCTGGCTACTGTGTTTGGTTTCCATGCTCCTGAAAGTACACTGGGAAAAAGAAAATAACAACAAATTAATAGAGGAATATTTTATGTGTCTGTCCCACATTCATCCCAAGATTTTAGATCACCAAAGTGGGATATATGGGAAAAAAAATGTATAATGTTTTGTATAAACTCAAGTTTTTACTTACCTCCATCTTTGCTTTTTCTGTGGTCTCCCTGTCTTGATGCCCAATCAGTTAATAGCATCAAATTACATCATGGATTGTATTTCCACAAGCTTTGGCATCGACCAGTAGCCATGGCACCTGGAGCACAACACACCAGCAGACAGACACGCAGCACCTGGCCATGTTTTTAGCAACTATAGATTTGGGCAAAATCCCAAGGAGAGCATTTCTTTGGGATGATACTGTTTTCACAGAATGGTTGCAATGTGCACTGACCGATATTACCTTCCACCTGACCTCCTAGCCGAGTCAAGAAAAAAGGTCACGGTTGTATCGTGTTCACAGCCCAAACACATGCCTGTTACCTCAAAACATTCACACAGCAGACGACAAGCGAGACAAATGTCAGTCACACCACAGACCGATAGCCAAGAATGAACAGCAGGTGGCGTTTATGTACCTCAGATGCTCTGTGGGTCTTGAACATTGATAACCAACTACTGGTATACAAAACAAAAAAACACATGTGGTGTTTATTTGCAGGCATTTACACTGTAGACAGAGTATCAGTGTAGGACAACAGGGGGAAAGCCATGAAACAAATCAATTGAACTGAACCACAAAATGACAACAGACAAAAATACATAACTAATCAACGAAAAGTTACTTTAAAAAAAAAAGATTATAATGGGGACACAAACCATTCAACCCAGGATTAGACTAAAGGATTTCAATTGTGCCAAGAGTGCTTTGCAAGGGAGAGGTGGACGTAAACTGACACAAAGGCTGAGCAGGAGGGGAGCATAAATACATACATGGCTTCCAACAGAGTGGATGTGTCCTAGGGCTATCCTTGACTTAAGAAAAATCCTAGTCAAAGAGAAAATAATCTGCAGAAACATCTCTTTGGATCTTGTGTTTACCAGAAATGTGCTTCTTTGAGATAAGTCATTCAGAGGATTGTGGGTGAGAACAGCCAGAAAGCTTACATGATATAAAATGCAACCGGATGTAGGTGGACATCCTGGTATTGCTGACATACTTTACATTGGGAAATACATTTTTTTTTCTGGCATACTAACTAGTATGGCAGCATGATTATTGGAACACAAGTTTTCTTTAGACACAGAGGCGTCTGTCTCCATCTCTGTATGGTGACCATATAAGGATGTATCAGACTTAACTTCTCAGGCTCTACTAAATCATTGGATCATGCGAAATAAACACTATCAGAAAGTTGTGATATAAAAGGCTTCCTCCTCAGTTGAGAAGCACAAAAGCATCAGCACCAATATATCAGTTTCAGATATGTGAAAGACTGCAGGAGAAAATGTTATCTCACAAGCTGACAACACAAACTAGCAAGAGCAACATAAAAACAAATTAAATGAAAATTTAAATATATTTTTATTTCAAATAAACATAGCATAATCACACACACATGAAATGATTAAATACACTCAAAATAAGATTTATTTGCCTCTCTACTCACTCACAGAAAAAAAACCACATGTAAAGCTGTGCTGAAAACAAGTTCTTTTGGCATGTTTCATTTTTCAGCTAGTGTTTCTTAATTTACAGAACAAAACAGACCTTTGTAAAACCAACAACAAGAACAAAAAAAAAAAAACTAAACATGTCTTAAAACATATTCAACATTTCAGGATGAAAACTTAGCACCTTGTTCCAGTCATTGTGATTGTTAGACTGGTCTATAGTGGAGAAGAAACCACAGTAAGATGAGAAGGTTGGCTGTGATGACACCAGCAATTAACAAGGCACACTCCTGCTTCTTTAGGATATTGAGGACAGTGCAAATTTAGACACCATGATAAGAAGAAGTGTGCTGTCGGATGCAACGGACTGACACAAGATATCAAGATCAGTTTACAACTCATCTTACAAGCCACATCCACAACTTCACGACATACTTGATGCTATACACAATGACTTGGAAAAGAAGAATACTGTACATAGTATGTGCTGCTAAATCTGTGAAAGCTAATCCGAATGGTTTACGTGAAATGGCTTTTATAACTAATCCTTAATACTAAGGCACTGCTGAAAATAAAATGACAAACGTAACAGTGAGGTGTGCATGTGGAGACGGTCTACAGAAACTCTGAGCTGAGCTCCAGTGTCTCTACAACAGAAACTCACTGCACAAACAGTGACCACAACACCCATGTAAGCATATTTTAACAGTGTGACAGAGATACACATCATCCCCTACAGGGCGGACTTTTACTGACCAGAGGTAAAAATGACCTTCTGTGATTGGCCACAGTGCTTCCAGGTGAGTTTTGCTGTGGACGACGACGATACAATACGTGCTGATGGTTGCTTATTTACAAGTGACAGGAAGAGGTCATTCCGGATGGAGGCTGACTCAGTGTCCCTTTTGAGACCTGCCCTTTCTAAAAATGTAACTTATGACTGAAAAAAAGAAATCTGTCAGTGCAAAATTCTGAGTTCACGTTAGCGTAATTCCGCAGGTGTCAGAATGCATTCCTTCTACAGACACACTCACAAAATAAACACGTGAGAGGGCACATTAACACCCTCTGAAGTTGCAGTTGTGGAGGATGAAATCTATATTATTGTGATCTATAAGGAACATACAGAAGCCCTGAGTAGTGAGAAAAACAACTAGTGATTCATTTTCTTATTTTAATCTAAATAGTTTTCAGATTTATTATTGAAAAACAGGTTTAAAAAGGCTTTGCCAGAATAATCTTTCAAAGCTCGTGAAAAAATAAATACATCCGTAACACAGGTAGGAAAAGTTTACCAGGATTATAAATGAACAAACAAACAAAAGGAAAAAAGAAGGAACTTTGAAAGATTATCCCATCTTAACCTTTTTTTCCACTTGTTTTTAAGTTGGAGAAAACAATCTAGTTTAGACCTAATTTGTTTTTCTCACTTGCCCTATGGACTTCTTTTAAAAAGAAAGTTAAAAAATTAGGTAGAGGTTATTTTTTTCTTTTCTTTTTTTTTACTGCATCAACAACCAGATTAAAGTGTAAAAATCACATTCAAAATCATGCAGCTAGCCATGTTATCTTTGCATTAATAAAATCTTTTTTTTAGAATGTAGAAATCAAAAAAGTTTAAAAAATACTTTTAGTGGGGGAACGTGTCATTTAATTTAGATTTTTTTTAAGTAAATAATTTCTAAAAACATCAAATCAAAACATTTTTAAATAAATAATACACACTTAAATATCTGGGGGCCAACAGGTAATAAATAAACCTAAAGCTAACAATTGATGCAGATTGTGGAAAGACATATTCTTTCTTCTCATGCTCTTACTTTGAAAGTATAAAGTTAACAGAGAGGAACTGCTGTCCTAAAATCTTCAAACCTAAAGCTGCAGAAGCAGCAGCGCACACTGAAACCAGCCCTTTGAATGATAAAGTTCCTTTTTTTTTAATGTGAGCGTTTTGGGAAGAAAGGACGCAAACAAAATGCTGATGTGCACGACAAAGATTTGTAAAAGCAAAACC
>CAFUXE010003104.1:931410-961924 GCA_903364295.1 Serranus cabrilla | reverse complement strand
AAGAAAAAGATTCCTCCCAATGATTTCTGGGACATCAGAGCTCAAAGACTTCAAACATCTGCTGGGCAAGAAATGAGAACAGATTCCATTTACTCCTGTCATTAAAATCAAAATGCAGTTAAAAGATGCATCTGTACACTGCAAAAAATCTCATACCTCATGTACTGAATATATATATATATGTATATTTACAAAAGAGTAATTACACTGCAGAGGTATCGATGGGAGTATTCGTTTTTCTTCACCACCACTGAGGTAATACGGAAAACTTGGATTAAAATGCATGTTTTTATTTCGGTGTTAAGGCATGAAGCTGATTTTATGTCCAGCTTGAATAGACCTAGAAGACATCTTATATCTGCATTGGGATTTTGACGCCAAGTGTATTTGGGGCCCATGATTTCAGTCCTGATACATCAGCTGTGGAAATATTAATACTGATCAAAATCTGTATTTAGGACCACTAAACACAGATAGCAGCATCAAAGCATGTGTGGGTACACATGGTGTTTTAGAAGTACAGCTCCTCTATAGTCAGCTTTACCAAATCAATACTTGGTATCTTTTTTTTTTTTTTTTTTTTACAAGGATTAGCTCTGGTAAATATGGACTCTTAAAGGATAAGACGCAAAAGTGTATTTACAAATCACCAGGGTAAAACAGCACAACTTGAAATCTTGAATTATCTTTTTTTTCAGGTGATCAAAAACTGTTCGCAGTCTTTGTTGCACAGATCAAGACGCCACTATGCGAGAAACTTCAATTAGACTCATGCTGTAAATCTTTGTGATGCACAAATACTCGAAGAGGCTCAGCAGAAGTCGCGATGAGCCTTTTGCACTCCTTTTTCACACAGTGATCCTATGAATACGCTATATTGTTTCTCTGTCATTTTACACACAGTTTGTCTGTACAAGTTTGTGACATAACAAGATGGATCGGACGGAAGACGTATGGTTTCCCTGATGCCATAGTCTGCCTGATGTGACAGGATGAGGCGTGGAGGTGCAGAGACAGTGGTTATTCAAATGAGCCCCTCCTACAACAACCCGCTGAATGATGTTTTAAAGGTCCATGCTAAATTCTCCATGAAGATCATCTAAGGCCACAATGTTCATAGAAGAAAGTAAAATGTAAACACTATAAAAAAAAAAAGAGAGGAGAAATTATCATGGCCATGTATCCCTTGTAGGATAAAAGGCCATTGTTGTTCGACAAACACACAGGATACAGAACCACAAAGCATAGATCGTAGACATGTGTCATGTTACAGAGTTTATAAGAGAGCATATACCTTATGACATAAGGCACTTCAACAACTACTGCCACTGCCCTGCTTTGGAGTAGATCCACTGTTAATCTCCTGATCATCTTCATTCTCCTCCTCCTCCTCTTGCCAGCCACCAAGGTGGACAGGGGTGGGCATGGACATACTGGAACCGAGGCCACTATGTGCCCGGAAACCTGACAAGAGTGTTGATACAAGGTCAGAGTCGTTCTAAGGCATCGCATAGTTAAAACAACGGTAACTACTGGATCGTATCAATCTAGTCCCACCTGATTTGATGATCAGTGTTTCACTGAAGTTATATTTTAATGTGTTTAGATGACATTAATCAACAGATCATTCTGGTGTTTTGGCCTTTTTAAGCCTATTTACGACAAACTGTAGCTTTATATTGTGTTTTTTTTCCATGGACTGGATGTAGCCACTGTTTTGCCATTTTGGCTGTCATCATTTTATTTTGTTGGAGCCAGAAATGACCATACTTGGACGAGAACCCGACACTCTGTACGCCCGACTAGTTATCACAACTTTGCCCGGTTTAATGTCTTTTTTAATCTAAATGGGACCATAATTCACAAAAAGACCATCATGCTGTATTAAAAAAGACTTGAAACTAGCAATTGAGACCATAACCACTCTTAGAAAAATTATTACTGAGGTAATAAATCAGGTGACAAATAGGGTTATTTAGTAAAAGACTTCTACACATTCTGCCTTCTTTTTGCAGCCAGTGGAGGCGCCCCCTGCTGGCCATTACAAAGAATGCTGATTTAAGGCACTTTTCCCCTCTCTGGCAGCTATGGTGTGAAATTTTCCTATAGTTGGAAAATCAACTTGAAGAGATTTTAAACTTGTAATAAGAACTAATGAGCTTCATATCTGAAGTTATGTAACCGTTATGTTGTCAGAGCAGGTTAGCTTTCTGTACTGAACTATCCATGTAGTAAAACTTAAGTTTGACAAATATTAAAGCAGACATAATTGCTTCTAAGGTCTACTCTAATTGAATCTAAAGTCCGATGAGGCTCTGCTCAATTTGTAGCTCTTCTGACTGGAGAGTGTAATTAAGTGCTGCAGATTTTAGGTCATGGCCATAATTTCAGCACTACAAGCAATCTTTTTCCCATTACACTGAGTCATTAGATTCAATGTTAATATACAGAAAATATGATAAATGCAGATCATCACTCAAACTTAAACAGACCTGCACTCTGCTAGTAACTTGTCACTTGCTTCAGCTATACTTCTATATACTTTGCAAGGTTTTTCTATTATTATTATTTAACGACAAGATTTGTATTTACCAGTGTTGGTGTGCAGATCTCTCATTGGCATTGGGTTCTGCCACTGCCCCGGAGTTCTCTGTGGGTGGGAGCTCTGCTGGTGGAGCTGCAGAATCAAGCAGTTGTCAATACACGGCAGAACAAAGCAATAGACCAGTGGTCTACAGAAAAGTGTTACTCCGACTGAAATCGATCCTTTGAGTATCAAATATATAACACCTCTACACTTGAAAGAGTTTTTCTCACCAAAAGAACTGGTCACTAAAGGAATACTCTGTAACTGACATGAATTCAAGCTGACTACAGATCAAAAGATACATTCTGAGGGTGTATCACTTTGAACTCCAGGCATGCAACAGAAAAAAAGAGGACATATATTCTATCACAGCTCGAGAGCCTGGAGGCAGGAAATTACCTCATGCATGTAGATGGCATGGAGACTCATCTCTGCTGAGGCAAACTCTGAGTGCAGTGCATTGCTCCGGATGTGAGAGTCACTGATGGACATGCTGAAAAAAATTCATGTAAACAAAAGCTTATGACATGCATTTATTTATGCATAAACTTCACCAAACACTTATCTAGCTGCAGCATTTTAATATGGCAGTTGAAAATGTAATGTGCAATAAGTACCTGTCAATGACGGTGCGATCGCTGCGGTACATGGTGCTCTCGGGGTGGACGGATGAGTGCAGGAGGCCATGTGGGCGGCCACGGGTGGCATTTGCGGGCTGGGAGGTGGACAAAGAGGCCAGGACACTGGCAGCCGCAGAAGCAGCAGTGCTGGGCGGGATGAAGCGATGGTCCCGCCCTTGTAGCCCAGACGCAGTCAATATGGGGTGAGCCAAGACACTGGCCAACAGATTATCAGGCTGGAGAAAACAACATCCATCAATAGAGAGCCGCAAATCAAATAAGAGTGCAATGCAATAGTCGAGGTGTGGTATCTGTGTGACCTCAAGGTCTCTTACCCCGGCGGCAGACTCGGTGGACTGCAGTGAGGTGCAGAGAGGAGCCTCAGAGAGCAGCAGCTGGGTGGAGGGGCCGCCCTGTGCATCGTGCTGCACTTTTTCCTTAAGATGGCTGATAAACACTGAGCTCTCCTGAGGCGGCTGCCAGCGCGGGTTCTTAATGGTGAAATGCATGAGAGACAACTCTGTCTTTCCATTTTCAGCTTGTTGGTATATGGAGGCCTCCGTCTGTCCCTCTGACATCCACTGCAAGAACAAGCAACAACATTACATTTAATATTCACCTAAATCTTTGCTTGTTGAGTCAAACTTCCACATTCTGCTAAAAGCTACTGAATTGGCTTGAATCCTTTGTAACAGAGGGAACAAATCTTACTGTTGGGTTCCCATGGCGCCTGATGTCCATCTGAGCAAAGGAACAGATGTCTCCCACTCCAACCACCTCCACAGTGAAGTTTCTGAAGAAGTCGATTATCTCTAGAGACTTATTCCTCAGGTGGAAGATGAGGATGAAGGGTGTGACAATAGGACTGAGCAGCTCCTCCAAGATAAACACCTGATTTGGACAGAGGAAATACTAATTAGTGTCAAACTTAAAAATGTTCCTATTTAACATCCTCAAATGTATGTCAGTGTTCCCAAAAATGCATCAATAAATTCAGAGATTGTACTATTAGACTGTATCCAGTCCAACAATTCATTGACCAGGTGCTTCATTAAAAATGCCATCAATCACATCAAAAACTCATCCATATGTTGAGTTTAGATTGTGACAAATGTGTTCCTATCCACTGAGCGTCTCCATTCCTCACCGCTTTGTACTGGAACAGCTGCGCCACCTCGTCACGGGTCTCGCACTTGTTAGCATTGCCCCTCCAGTGGTCTGGCATGTAGTGAATGTGTGCCAGCATGCACTGCAGCAGCTGTTCCGGACACCACACCATATGCTCATCTGGAATGAAGGACCTGGAGTGGGACAGGTAGGAAATATGTACATTATTAAACAGTTCGGCTATAAATTAGGAAAACAGGATAGTTATGTTCAATGTAATCTGATTTATAGGTAAAAATCTGATATGGGCACAATGATGCCCTTAAAATGCTAATTTATATTAAGTAAGTGATATGTAGGATGTGTACAGTTCCCTTTACTCCCCGATCAGAACTTGAAAAAGACTTCAAAACACTAATAAAATACAATTAATCAATGCTCAATGCTCAAATTGAACAAACAGGTTCAAAACAATTGAAAAACATTATCGATTATACTGTACAGTTGTCTGTGTGTCATGATATAAAGAGCAAAAGTTACAACTACAAGATACAGACAGCTTCCTTCATTTTAACCCCGACTGATAGGTGGAAAAAAGCGTGGCTCTGAAAGCTTACCTGGCGACAGTAATAACCACTCCCAGCACGGTGATAGCTGTCAGAATATGCTGCACTGTCAGGACATCCTCATCATAGACTGTCAGTGCAATGAGCACAGCCAGAATTGAGCCTGAGAAAAAGGCAAAGTTCTTAGCGAGCACAGTCAGCACTGGCGACGTAAAGGAGTTCATGTATTTGGAAGTGGGTTTGTAGCCGCGGCCTAAGCGTCCATGCAGCTCGTGGTCCAGCTCGTTGAAGTGTCGCAGGTACAAACATCCATACAGGGACCAGCGGCGTGCACCCAGGCTCCCGGGTTCCCTGCGGATCACTTCGGTATAGCTGAAGAAAGCGTAGAGCACCTGCCACACCAGGATGAAGGGACAAAGCAGCAAATTGGCCAAACCCATCAGCAGGATGACTCTGCTGAGCTGCTGCGCGAGCTCCAGCCGGTTTCCGCTGCGCTTGTACTTGGGGTGCAGGTTCCACTTATTCTGAAACAGAGAGCCCGGACCCCAGAACAGGATGAGCTCAAAGTTGTACTTGAGGCCCTGGGTGAGGAACACCACATTGCCCAGCAGGGGGAGCTGGAGCTGCACTGGCAGCAGCGACTTGTTTATCATGGCCACCATGTAGTTCTTGAATCGCAGGATGCGGTGATAGATGTCAAGTTCTGTTAGCTCTTTCTTGTGTATGCACATTTGCTGTTCTCGTTGCAGGCTGATGAGCCGGTCCTGCACTTCCTGCCATGGTAAGTTGCATAGTTCATCCTGGGGCAAGGAGCACAAAGTGAGCCAATTAATACTACAGAGATAGACCATCACAAAACGAGGCCCCATGGTAAGTATCTTCATGGTTTTATAATCACAAGGCATTTGTCACAGGATTGAGGTCTCCAGGTGGAGCACTTACCATTCTGATCTTCAGTGCTTTGATGTAGAACTGCCTGATCTCCCAGTAGCTGAGAACATTGCAGAAGACTTTAATAAGTCGATAGATCCAGAAAATGGCTGCCATGATGAGAAGGAATATGATCCAACTGTCCTCTTGAATCCTGAAAAGAAACAAAAGCACCTTTTTATACACCACTGGCTTTATATATATATTACAGCAATGAATTTGTATCATTCAGGCATTAGCGAAATCAAAAAGGTTAGTTACAGCTGTGGTCAAACACGTCAAGACATTTACAGGAAGAGCCACAAAGCTTGTGTTATATTTAGAAGAGAAAGGAAAGGTAGAAAACAAAGCAAAAAAGTCGATAAATGTCCTATAGGACACAGCAGAAGCTAATTTGAAGTCTGTGATTCAGAATAACATCTACAGTGGGTACGCAGAGGCAAACACATAACATCCCCTCTCTTATGACTTTATAAATTGATCCTTTATTCTGCATTTAACTCACTGCATGATAACCAGATGAGAAAATGAGCCACGGTGGTGCTCAGTGTGTGTTTTTACATATCAAACTAACAGTCTGCCTATTCATCGTAAAATTAAGGAATCTTTGAAGTATCGCATGTCAAAACACAGAGCACTGGCATTAGTAACCCATTTTTATAAGCGCACATCAGCAAATATTGGTGCAGCTGTTGATGCTCTTTCAGTTCTTTTCTCTTTCATTTTATATCTAAGAGCTTATAGAATAAACAAACGAGAGAGCGCATCCCTCCAGCAAAGGCCTGCTGTAACTGCTATGGCCATCATAATTGAAAAATAATTTGTGCATTCCTCGCGTGATTCAGATCCTCCCTGAAATCTAATGGGTGCTTCTTTGGCTCGTGTGACACCCTTCCACAAAGTTTCATGGAAATCGGGTCAGTAGTTTTCCCATAATCCTGTAAACAAACCAACAAAACAAACCGATCTGAAAACATGACCTCCTTGGCAGAGGTAAATATGAGAATGTTTTTGGGACAAGCACTTGGCTTTAATGTGGAAATTAGAGAAGCTATGAGGACACGAGGAGGACAGAGAGGTTCCTGTGGAACAAGCTGCTCTCAAATTAGAATTCCAAGTGATTTTACGTCATTGACTTTGATATAAAGGACTACTGAGCCACAGTCAGAATCAGGAACATATTAATGCGAGGCCCATCAGACAAGCTGGGAAACCATTTAAAAATGACAACATGAGGTGGGGGCGGGGGTCCGTCCCTCTCAGCCAGCGAGGCAGGTGTCATGTGGTTGTCAGCTTGCTGGCCCGGCTGAGTAGTCAGTATCTCTGTAGGACAGTTTTACCTCACTGAAGCTATCAATTACATTGCCCTGTTCCCTAAAGCCAGTCTCAACACAGTACACAAATACCTTCTTCCAAGTAATCATCAGTTGCAGGAATGAGGCAACTCAAAGCTACCAATCTCAGGTTCAAATAAACAACAAAACTGAGAAAGAAATACATCATTAGTGATTCCAATCAGCAGTCAAACATTAAAATAACGTGTCAGTCTGGTTAAACCTTATGCTATTTGATAGAACTGTTTTTAAAATCAAATCCAACCTTTAATGCTCGCTCAGAACCTGCAATTACCTCTGGCATTTAGACATTTTTCTCAACATGAATACATATAATTATGAAAAATAATTTGGCAGATGTCTCCAAAAGGATAACACATAATAAAACAAGCAATTGGGTATTAAGGTTGTCTAATAACTGAGTAATAGTAGTGAGATAAAAAGACTGTTTTTGCTAAGATCATTGCTTAGAGCGCTGACAGTTAATAAAAGAGCATAAAGAGCCATTGCCTACCATTACAAATACAAGGGAGTTCTCATGATTTTCTGGGGTAAATCAAGAAACCCACAGGGTGCAGCTAAATAGGCTGCTGTTCCATATTTCTTCCTTGTGAATGCAACTGTATTTTGCAATCTGAAGCTGAATCTGACACAGTCCAATAAGAAATTAAGTCTGAAAGTCTGATTACAACTGTATTAAGCCGGACAAATTAAATCCCTCTGAAGGCCTGTCTCTAAAAGGCCTCTAATACTATCCAAGACCACGTCTGCTTGGGAACAAAGCGTCTAATCAGACCGGCTGGAAAGAGAGGACGGGCACATCCCTTTATGAGACTGTTTAGCCTTTTCGATTAATTTTCCTTGACTTTTCCACTTATTTTACCCCCAAAGAAAAAAATACATTTTTTAATTTAACACTCTAAAGCTTTACAAAATAGTGTATTGGACATAATTACCTCTGAGTGCACTGCTGACTGGGGAGGATGGCATCTGGGAGAGTGACTTTGTTCCTGTCCAAGGGGTTCTGGCCCGGCCCGGTGTGGTTGACAGGTCGATTAGCAAACAGGACATCATACTCCACGCAGTTGACAAGGAACGTCGTGAACGTTACCACAAACAGAAACTGGCTGTTGGGATGAGATGACAAAAGAAAAAAAAATGAGGCATCATCCTCAGTGACAGCTGAAAAACAAACACACACAAAAAAACAAAACAGAGCAATAACAATGGCAAGCAAGATTAATATTGGTGTACTGTATTGAGATAAGTGACTGTATTTAATTTAGAACCATCAAGCCACAAACAGTGCACTCTGCAAATACTGAAAAGTGAATAATGTATGAGTGCAGATAAGACCGATCAATTGCAGTTCCCTTATTAAATACGCTGACAGGCCGAGGTTTGTTTTGGGCTGTCATTATGTCCAGCTTTCTCCAGCAAATGGTTGAAGGGGCCCCATATTAATAAGTCCCCAACCTAGAAAAGCTCACGTCAACCCTTAAAAACAATATTATCCATTTCAGTCACACCTGGTCTCCTTTCCTGCAATTCATCCAGAGCTGATTTCTCTCCACACTGCTCCACCCACACAAATCATGACAACAGGACAACCACAAAATCAAATAACCACAATATACAAATATATTACATTATTTATTTAATTTAGTCCCCCTTTTTATTCAATTATTTATTCACTTTCCTTCCTTTCTTTGTTTCAGTCACTGTTATTTGTAAATACTTTTGTCTGCTCTAAGAAATATATATAACTGAGAATGACTCAGACTTACCAAATAAGCTTGGCTTATTTGGTGAACTTGCTTTATGCAACAGTCCCTTGGACCCAATAATAGAAATGGCCTACTGCTAACGGCAAGAAATGATCTCAGGCAGCAGAGAATGGAAAATAAACAATATGTTGCACTGACACATTGGCCTGGTGATGTGAATATGGCTTACAGTATAAGTTAAACCAGTAGAAATGCTGTAGAGAGGTGATACTAGTAATATACCAATAATAAAGATGATAATAAAAAATAATAATAATAAAAAGGTAAGTGATTAGTGTGGGGGAATCATTTCCCATGAGCATGTGAGTACAGCTGCTGTTGAAAACGTCTGGCTGAACTTGTTCACGCTGACGCCTGAGGCACACTTAACTGTCACAACAACATGAAAAATTACCACACATACACGTGGTCCAAGTCTCACTGACAACAAGTGCCCTGTTGGAACTGCAAACTGAACCTAATGCGTTTAATTAGAAAAGTATATCACTGCATCTCATGATGCACTCTAGGAAACTGAACTCAGTATTCTGTATTATTTGATACTTACACAAGTTCAAAGAACTCTGACAACATCATGCAAGCGAAGCCATTCTTTTGGTGAAAATGATAGATGTGGACAGCTGGTTAAGGGAAATCTGAAATAACATTTTCTGAAAATATTAAACAAAACCTTTTACTTCGTCAATCATTGAAAAGACCAGGGATGCACAATATAGGCTATACTGGACCATGAGAAATGTATATTATTATTTATTCGCTACTGACATCATAGTATAATAAATTGCTTTTATTGAGAAAAAAAGGTAGTTTGTATAGTTTTTTTAAAATACAAACTACAGGTGGAAATCTACGTTTTAAAAAACAAAAACATTAAATTATTGGTTGTCCTATCTGTTGCAGATATGAGAAGCAGGAAGTTTAACATAATCAGTACCATCTGAAAAACAACCATCGTGCATCCCTGGAAATACCTTGATCTAGCACGACAACAACAATCTTCAGGACAACATGAGATATCATTAATCTGTCAATCATCAGACTCAAGTTCCTAGAAAATCCTCTTGCCAATTGGTCCCTGTGGTAACACTGTAAGGGATGTGCCAGTCAAGAAGTAAACATTATGAAATTCAACAGATTCTAAATATGACTACAGGCAAGCATCTTAATAAGTCTGTGTGTCAGCATAACATGATGATATATGCAATGACAGTACACTTTGGAAGACATGATATTTAAAGAGAAACAACACCTAAATTAAGATCTCCAATATGATGTTTGTGCGGCTCAGGGAAGTTCGATCCATATTTGTTAACATGAGCTCTCTGAAAGCCAGAAACCAGAGTCTCAAACTTGTGATGTCATCAAGTATAAAGTCTGGAGCTGCTCCAGAGACAATGAATAGTTTTGAAACAGAACATGTAACTATAATACTCAAGAAAGTCCACTGGGTGCTTTCAGTGTCATCTATAACATCTTTCCCAATTTGTTTTTTTTAGGAGCAATTCATGACTGGTTAATTAACAGCTAGAGTGAAACAGATGTATCATTTGGCTGATATGCACTGATATAAACTTTTTGAACAGAATATATAATGCAAATGAGTTGATTCAATAATTTTGGTAACAAATAAAAATGCAATTTTCTCTATCATCTAAAGATGGGTGAAAAGGTAATGTGCAGTAAGGTGTGCAACTCCTTGAAGTCTGCAATGTAAAACACTGTCAGTGCAATATATAATAATGTTAAATAATATTTAATAAAAATGATTTGTAAGAAAGCAGCTCTTTTGCATTGTCATGTCAGTGCAAAACCGGTCTAAGATACACATTGCAAAGGCCTATTGTATTCCAGCTAAAAGATTCATTATATTTGCAGCTATATCGATACAAATTGAATTTCCCTGCTCTAAAACATGTATCATAACAGCCTAAAAAATCCAAACACTTGAGTTTGGATTTGGGAGAGAGTTGCTCATGATAACTAATGTTTTGGCATTTCTTGGACCATAGCAGGCAAAACAGGCGTTGTTCCCCTTTCATTAGACTGTATTTTAAAAGGATATCCTTTTGAAGAAGTTATCCAGGTTCTTGATATGGTGCCATGAGTCTGCAACATAAACGAAAGCATTAGCACTTTGACCCAGTTACATTTCTTTCCAGACTACTAACGTATTTATTAGGTATAATGCTGTAAATGTGCACTAAGTCGACTGTATTTAAGATAATTCACACTATGGTCATAATGACATGTTTACCTTTCAGGCCTTCGGGCACATGCACCAGTAAATCCTCCTCCCCTGGTGGTGAGTCCTCCTCAAAGTCCTCAATCCTCTGATACTCCTGGTAAGCTTCAAAGTTGGCCATTGTGCTTTACATTCTTCACATTCCCTCAAATGACGAGCTACTTATAGTAAACACTGTGTTAAATGAATGCAGTCTGGTAACCTCAGCTACATTGTGTAGCTCAGCACCTCAAGCAGTTCAAATAAGGGTAACGTTAGCTTCAGCTAGCACTAGCCTGCTAACTTGCTAGTCTAACGGATAACGCTCTTGTAACTCTACACTACCATGGCAACATACAAAAATACTCGGTGGCAGTTAAGAGTTGGCTACGCAAATCTTCGGCAGATTAACAAATAAATATTAGTTACAGTCGTTTAAGAGTACAAATTAACTCAACAGTCTGATGGCTGGTTAGCATGTGAATGATTCAGCCACTCATGCAGTCTGGGTGAAACGGTTTGTTTTGTTCCCGACTTGGTCCGTCCATCTGCCGCTGTTCGGATCTTCTTTCGTCCTTGCTCAAAGTCCAAATCCTGACCGGAGCCCGTTTTATACACGCGGCTATGTTTTAATCACGACACGGTGGTCTTTCAAGTCTGCCCCGAGGTCTGTTAGTTGCTTTCCAAAAATACACCATCCAGTGTGTGTCCACTGTTTTTGTCTTTCACAAACAAATGTCAACAAAACGTCATTGACGCCACTTCCGTTTTAGCCAACCGTCATTTCCGGCTGTGAGTTGTAGTTTTCGCTCGTCTTTCCAAATAACTTCTTATTTTAACCGTCACTCGGATTAAACATGTAGCACAAAATTTAATATTTTCACTTTGTTGCCTCCTGGGAAACAAAGCAACACACTCTTGTCACAAAACAATATTCAAAATTTAAAAAAACTGAAGCCACAGAAATGCACTCTGGGTCGGTGTCAACATGGCAGCCTGCATGGTGCCTGTGGATTACTGCAGAGCTTAGCGATTCTTTTTATTTAATGAGGTTGTTATAACTGAAATAAGCTTAAAACATGTTTCAGTTACTCTGCTGCAGAGCTAGCATCAGAGCTCCGGTCCGGTCATTGTCGTTACACCCGCGATGCAATAAAACAGCAGACCTATGGAAACTTTCACGGTAGGGTTATGTGACCGGTAACTACAGTAGCTAATGACAGCTGACCTGACGCTACTATATAAGCCATATGTTAGTTAATCAACACTGACAAGGTTGCCCTAATTTGATTTTGTTGAGACAGTACATCTTGCTGGTTTCCTCTGATTTTCAGCTATAAATATACAGGTACAGTGTTTATGCATGTGAGTTTGTAATCAGTAACAAAATATATCGTGCACCAGCAACTTGGTAAAAATAAATATTAAAAATGAGCAAGAATAACAATTCATTTATTAAATAAATTCATTAAAAAGCAGCAATGAATTGGCCAAAACGTATTTTACACGATTACTCGTTGACATTGGAAACAACATGCATCTATTGAACTTAAAAAACAACACTGTCTTGTGGATTTCGTTGCCAATTAAATATAATTCACCTTAAAAACAGTCAACATTACTGTCAGTAATTAATCAAAAGGCTGGATTCATAACACAAGATAAAATTAGAGACATATATCCTTTGTTAAATTTGCTTTACAATACTGTCATGACAGGTTATTGAGTGCGAACTTGTAATAATATTTTCATACCTAGGTGGTACACATCTCTACGATCTCCAGCATGCAGCTCCACACAGCAGCCTGGCAATGCTGTCAGTCGTATTTGGAGCCTCACTCAGAGAGCTGTCCGCCAGTCCACTACCCACACATCCAAACCCCCTGGAGTGGCCCTGAGGGTCCTCCTGGGACCAGCAGTACTCACAGTCTCTGCACGCCTGTTCTGCCATGTTGCTCACTGTGAGGCAGATGTGAATAACAACACACCAGTGGAAGCTGCAGCTAAAAGCACTGCGCCTGAGTTCAAATGGCATATTCTGTGGGAATTTCTCAAACCTCAGCTGTTTGCTCTCGTCGGCGCTGTTGTAGTAAGCTTGAATCCTTTCTTTATGCTTCTATAACACTGTGACATGTCATTTAGACTGATCAACTGAAATGGAGTATTTTTCTTTTCAGCTTGCTTTTGGTGCAGCTATCTTGAACATTCAAATCCCCTTGATGCTCGGGGATCTGGTGAATGTTGTGGCACGTTACCTGAGGGATCAGACTGGGAATTATTTCCAGGAGATAAGAGGTCCTGCTCTGAAATTACTCGGACTGTATGGTATCCAAGTAAGTGGAAAGAAATCTGTCAATGCTGTTGCAGTTGCACAACTTAATACACCAGCGATGAGTGTACTTAGTTTACACCCACACAGCATTCTCCATGCTAAACTAGTGGTAAACATACACAGTATTACTGTTAAGTATTGTTTTCCTTGTCTCAAATGGTGATATAATTCTGATTTAGCGATGATTTCCTGGTCAGATGCTTTATTTCCACCAGGAGTCTTAATTGTACCTTTTAAAATATGTAATTGCAGTATAGCGGATAATAACTGGACATTTATCTCCCTGTTAAATGGCTGAGAAGAAATCCAGGTGGTGGATGCAATAAAAGCAACACCTGGGCAATATAATGTAACCCAATACAACAGCTCTGAGATAACTGACACCTTTATGAAGCTTGTTAGCAGCTGTGACAACTTGTGGCTTGTATTGTTTTCACCTTGTGAGTCTGTGTGTGTCCTGGGGACACCTACTGTCGCAGTAACTACCACAGAAGTGGTTTTGAACACTTTGCCGGTTGTTTATTCCAGCCTGATTCCAAAAAAGCTGGGACTTTTTCTAAAACGTTATTAAACAGAATGTGATATTCCTTTTTGACGCATTTATCTGAAAACTGCACAATGACAGTATAATGAATGCTCAAACTAATACACTTAGTTTTTGTTAACATACAAAATTAATTCTGAATTTGATGCATTGTGTTTTTGTTTGACACTGCATCCCTTTGGAATCAGGGTCGTATGTCCATGCAAGATACAGATAGATACAAAAAAATCAAGAATGAGTGCCAAGTTAGAAGTTGTCATTAAGCTCACTTTATGCTCTTGGCTCATTTCAGTGTCACACCTGATGTAGTTATAATATTTTTATGTATTATATCGTTAGTTTATTAAGTTTTTTTAAGGCTGTATAAAGTTTAACTTCATTATAAAGTTTAACTGTGGGTAACACATTTTCCTTTTTCAGTAATTCTACCCATTTAATTCTGACTTACACTTCACATTGTTTGAAAAAGTTTGTTTTTCTTGGAGCAATTCATGTTATTATACCCTAATAATCATTCATCCATTCACTTTAACTCTGAAGAAAATGTGCATGAAATGTCTTATAAATGTCACAGCTGTTTTCAGGAAAACGGTGTTTTGCTCTGGTCATTAATTATACCCTTCGTGCAGGGCCTGCTGACGAGTGGCTACATCATCCTGCTGTCAAGGGTGGGAGAGAGAGTGGCTGCGGACATGAGGAAGACTCTTTTCGCATCCTTACTGAGGTACATTTTAAAGTAAAGTTTGGAAACAGTAAAAGTTATGTTCACCAGGCTGCTGTCTGTTTATGCTAATGGACGGACTACATCTGCAGTCAGACAAGCGTCATTACCATAATCTGATTTATTTATTTTTTGTCTCAGGCAAGATGTGGCTTTCTATGATGCCAATAAAACCGGGCAGCTGGTGAACCGTTTGACTGCAGACATTCAGGAGTTCAAGTCATCTTTTAAACTGGTCGTCTCTCAGGTATAAAGTGCTATATATGTGTTGTAAAAATAATAAGTTGTGCTGTATAGTTTTAGCTTTCTCATTCCTATTTTTTTGCTCTCTTTGCATATTTTCAGGGTTTGCGGAGTATTACACAGACAGTCGGATGTTTCGTCTCTCTCTATGTCATCTCCCCCAAACTCACAGGATTGACGGTAGTTGTCCTCCCCTGTCTGGTGGGAGCCGGAGCTCTCATTGGCTCGTTCCTACGCAAACTATCCCGTTTGGCTCAAGAACAGGTAATACTATTACTATATACTATTAATACTTTATTAATACTAATAAAAATGGGAGCATATATTATTTTTCAGATGCAATTAAATTTGGCGTTTTTATGCAGTTTACAGGTTAAGTTCAGTTTTCACGTGTCCTGTCTTAACTTTGTGTTTGATTTAAGGTGGCAAAAGCAACAGGAGTGGCAGATGAGGCTCTTGGCAATGTGCGGACAGTGAAAGCTTTTGCAATGGAGGAGCGGGAGCTCCAGTACGTAACAGTATAGTATGGTGTATTTATAGCAATAGTACTAAGAGAAACACAGTGTAGATTATTTTCACAGTTGTAAACATGGACCCGAGCTGTTTCCCAGCAATGCAATTCCAATGAAAGGGTCTATACTGTGCGTCAGAGATATTATGTTTATGTCTTTTCCCCCCAGGTTATATGCATATGAAGTTGACAAATCATGTGAACTGAATGAAAATCTGGGAACTGGAATTGCAGTTTTCCAAGGACTGTCAAATGTTGCCCTGAACTGTAAGCTTATTTTAACTACTTTAACTGATAAACACATTGTTGAGCAGATTGGTGCTGCATCTCATATTATCCATTGTGGTAATGTTTCTGTATTGTGTGCTGTTATTATAGGCATTGTCCTTGGAACAATTTTTGCCGGAGGGACTTTAATTTCTAGCAATGAAATGTCCCCTGGAGACCTCATGTCCTTCCTGGTTGCTTCTCAGACTGTTCAGAGGTAAAAGACACAGCTTGTTACACAAAGATTGCTCATAATTACCAGTTACAGTTAAATGTTGTGCAGTTTAAATGTAGCTGGTGTTAGGGTATAACACCTGTGTTTACTTTATGCTCAGGTCATTGGCCAGCATCTCTATCCTTTTTGGACAGGTCAGTAAAAAATACATATTCTATGTTGAGAGTCATCTTGTGAAAATGTAGCATTATATTGTGTGTGTTATTCAGTGAGAAATCAAGCTGTCAATCTCTCACATTTCAACAGATGGTGAGAGGACTCAGCTCTGGGGCCCGGGTCTTTGAATATCTAGCTCTGGTGCCGACTATTCCCCTGTCTGGAGGAGGACGCATCCCATACCATTCTCTGACAGGGAGAGTGGATTTTATGAACATTTCATTCAGGTTGAGACCTCATCATAATTCAAGTACACAATTCTCAACATTAACTGAACATAAATATCAGGGGATACTATCTATTTATTCCTTTTTTTCTGTAGCTATCCAACAAGACCCGGCCATCAGGTGTTGGCCAAGTTCAACTTAACGCTGCCACCTTGTAAAACTGTTGCCATTGTTGGAGAATCTGGAGGAGGTAATTTCCTAGTGAGTGATTGTAAATGTAAACAATGTGAGCCGGCAAATTATTAATCCAATACATTGTAGGAAAGTCCACCGTGGCAGCCTTAATGGAGCGTTTCTATGACCCGACCAGCGGTGTGGTTATGCTAGACGGACTTGACATTCGAACACTGGATCTCTCCTGGCTCAGGGGAAAAGTCATTGGATTTATCAATCAGGTGAAGATTATTTATTATTAACGCTGGGGTATGCAGTTTTGTGGAAAAATGCCAGAATTTGCAAATACAGCTCTCCCCTCTGTCATAAGCCTCCTCTACCCAACGAGCACATGCGTATAAACGCACTTCATACAGTTACGTGTATCCTTTCAATCATCTCGATCCTGATTGAGATGATTGAAGTTCTAGGAGAATTACTGTCCTGTTTTCCTTGCAAAGAAGAAAGACTGATGAAGAAGTCCAGCGCTTAAAAATAAATTAGCTTAAAGTTTGTTTGGATTTTGTCCCAATAACTGCCTACCTCAGCTCTAATGCACCCCTATTTATATCAATGCATTAGTTAATAAAACTATTAGTTCTACACATTAGTAGCAGTCTAGTTTTCGCTGTATCTTCCCCGCTTTATCTTTCAGGAGCCAGTTCTGTTCGGATCATCTATCATGGACAACATCCGCTTTGGGAAGCCCGAGGCCACAGATGCTGAGGTCATTAACGCAGCGAAGCAAGCCAATGCTCACACCTTCATTACAGGTTTCCCAGACGGCTACAACACTGTGGTTGGTAAGTGCTCTGGTTTAGGCATTTAAAAACATTAACGTTTGAGTGCCATTTAAATACTTAACTCCAGATTTCTAAACCCAGGTGAGCGCGGTGTGGCGCTATCGGGTGGCCAGAAACAGCGTGTCGCCATCGCCCGCGCCTTGATCAAGAACCCCTGCATCCTGGTGCTGGATGAGGCCACCAGCGCCCTCGATGCAGAGTCGGAGCGAGTGGTGCAGGAGGCTCTGGACAGGGCCACGAGTGGTCGCACTGTGCTTATCATCGCCCACCGGCTGAGCACCATTCAAGCAGCTGACCTCATCTGTGTCATGAGCAATGGCCGCATTGTGGAGGTGAGGTGGCAGAGTGTTCAGAGAAATGGAGGAGCTCTTATCTGACTTTAAAAGTCTCTGCTAATTTACTGCTCTGCCTTGCAAGTTAGAAGAAGTGCTGAAGAGAATTCACTCACTCCATGTTCAGTAATTTATATATTGGGTTGCATCCATCTTAATGTGCTGAGTATGTAATATAAGTTTAATTATATCTAACAGCTTCCTCTTGTCTTTTAAGGCCGGGACTCACTTGGAACTGCTGAGCAAAGGAGGACTTTACTCTGATCTGATCCGCAGGCAAAGAGCTGCAGGGAACAAATGAACACACCAAAACTGGTTTACTGTAGATCTACACTGAGTAATGGTATTTCTTTTTAAATGAAATTCATAGAAAAGGCTTGTCTGGACAGATAAATTATGTTTAAACATGTACTGTGAATCTACCAGTTCTCTGCCTAGTTTTACGACAAACTTTAAATTTATGTATGTAAATGTATAAGTGGACCAACTGGATCTGCATGTGATGATTAACAAACTACACTTCTGTACAGTATCTTACTTAAATGGGAATTTCATAACACTTTTCTCTTATTCTGAATAAAATGATTGACTATATTGTGGTAGAAACAGAATTAAACTATGTTTTAATGGGAATATACTGAATTTCCCCTTTTCTATGGCTCATAATACACTGAATTTCCATTTCTTTTGTCACATACAAGGTTGAAGAAACTCAGCACTGAACCTAAATAATAGGCGGTATATGCTTTGTGGATAGTGTCAGTTCTTGCAGTGATGATTGAAAAATGTTGTGACAGCTGCAGGAAACAAACAATGAAAACTTCTTAGGCTACTTTTTTGAGTGTAGTATGACTTTCATGTCCCTTTTTGATGTTTCGCAGTATTTAATCCACCCCCTGTGTGTCTGAGTATTAGCCGTCATTATGTTTTAGTTGCATTATGGTTTTAATCCCTTGGAATAGTGTTTACTATCATTTGACAGAAAGATTATGTTGCTTGTAATTAATAATTCAAAGTACACCATCGCATAGTGCAGCTCCCGAGAAAAATAATTTTGCAGTTTGAGTTAAGATTACAAATGATCAATTTGGGTAATAAACACATGAAGAGGGTACTGATTACATAGTAGGTGGTTGGATGAAACTAAGAACATTTACTTAAGTACTGTAGTTTCGTAAGATTTTGAGGTACTAGAATATTTCCATTTTATTTTCTTTCTACTTTTACTCTACTGAGACAAATATTGTACATTTACTCCAATACATTTGTCTGACATACCCTTCCTGTCCAGTGAAACCATGTTTCTCCAGATTTGGTGATTCTTAAACTTTCCACTGAAATGTTTTTTTTATATGTTGAGTAAATTCAACTACTTCCTGAACTAAATAAGCTATTTTTAAAACCCCATGTATCAGCTGTAAAAGCATCATAAAAAACTGAAAACGGGGCTGTTTTCCTGAGGTCATTAAAACATTTTAGATATACGATGCATTTAAAGCTGATTCAAGGGGTTTTCTCACCGGACAGTGAAGCTGGTGATTTTATAGGATTACAACCTGTAAAATGCAACATACACATTGATGCAATGCAATACTAAACTTAAAAAAGCAGCATATACAATAGTATAACATTGACAGGGAAGATTATTCTGCATTTTTCATTCTTTAGTACATTGTGCTGATAATATCTTCCATATGGCTCTTAATGCAGGACTCTTACTTGCAGTATTTCCACTGTGTGGTAAATGTACTATTACTTAAGTTAAGGATCTGAATACTTCTTTCACCACTGCACAAAGTCCTCATTAAGTATCCGTCACAGATGTTATCTTGCGACCACAGTATGTGGGTCATTTTGAAGTCTTGGAAATTATGAAGTCTGAACTAGTTTACCCTCTGTACAGTCATTTTATCTGTCATTTTACAGCCAAAGGTTGCCATTCAATGTGTTCAAAGAATATAACATTTCTTCTGTTAGTAAAGTGTTGCTGTAATGTAACTAAGTACATTTACTCAAGTATTGTACTTAAGTACAGTTTTGAGGTACTTGTAACTACTTCTACTCCACTACATTTTAGAGGCAAATATTGTACTTTTTACTTAACTTCATTTAGATGACAGCTTCAGTTACTTTTCAGGTCAAGATCTAACATGAAAAACATGATCAATTGAAATGATTATGCTTTTTATTTTCATTGAAACCACTTAACAACATATTAACTAGGCAAAATCAGCCCTACATTGACAGTATCCATAAATGCACCAATAAACATAATCCAATCATATTTTGAAATATTCTGCATAAGGAGTACTTTACTTTTGATACTTCAAATACATTTTGATGCTGTTACTTTGGCACTTTTACTTAAGTAAGGTTTTGGATGCAGGGTTTTTATTTGGAGTGGAGTGATTTGACAGTGTGGTATTAGTACTTGTATTTAAGTAAGGGATTTGAATACTACTTCCACCACTGGCTGTATCCAGAAATTATTCTGAATCTTTGCCCTGATTTTAGACAGTGTTGCAGTTCATGTGTTGTCCTCTAGATGACCAACAAGACAAGCTGCTTTGCTGCAGCAGACCGACCTGGAGCAGCAACTGCAGATAGCTTCAAGCTAACGCTAGCTATCACAACATTATTAACCCCATTCTGGGGCTGTAATCAGTCAGTGGTTTGCTAGCTTGCTGAAGGCTGGCTTCACTAGCCAAACATGCAGAAATATGAAAAGCTAGAAAAAATTGGAGAGGGTAAGTTTCATACGCTTTTTTAAAGTTAATATTAGCTAGCCTGGTCTGCTAACCTAGCATTCATGTAGCTGCAGTGCTAGCTAGCTAACGTTAGCTAGATTGTAAGCTTTGTATCTACATGAACTAATCCCATTGTTAACCACAAAAAAGTACAGTCTGTGAACAGTTTTTACTTACATTAGTATGTTCTAGTGACAGCTGTCAGAAGACTTCTGCTTGCTAGGATTTGCGATATTAACGCTAGCTAGGTAGCTAGCTACTTGCTACCGTTAGTAACTGTTGACGTTGCTATGCCATTCATCAACACAACAACTGATTTAACTTAACGTGATCTGCTCCGTAGGTACGTATGGGACCGTTTTCAAGGCTAAAAACAGAGAAACCCACGAGATAGTGGCTTTGAAGAGGGTCAGGTTGGACGACGACGACGAGGTGTGTTTTCAGAATGACACAGTATTCATTTTATCATTTTCGAGCCAGTTGTTAGCAGGCTTGTGCTAACACACCGGTTGTCTTTTCTCTCAGGGGGTGCCAAGTTCTGCTCTGAGAGAAATCTGCCTTCTGAAGGAACTAAAGCATAAAAACATTGTCAGGTCAGTCTGGTAGATTGAACTTATGTGGTAGAGGCAGGCAGTGATCTACTGTTTGACAGATGAGTTAAAATGCTTAGCAGGTTACATTTAATTCACCCTGATGTCAACAAACACCAACTTAAAGCTGTTCTGTCCTCTCCAGACTACATGATGTTTTGCACAGTGACAAGAAGTTAACCCTGGTTTTTGAATATTGTGATCAGGTGAGATAGTCGCCCCAAACATACAGTATGTTTTAATGTGTAGCTTCCAATGTGTGGCTAATGTGTGTCTCTCATCAACTGCAGGATTTGAAGAAGTATTTTGACAGCTGCAACGGAGATCTAGATCCTGAAACTGTGAAGGTAAGAGGTCTGCAAAGAGAGTTTAGGACAGCATGCCTGCTTAAATGCATATTATATAGAAAGCTTGGTTTGCAGGTAGACTCATCTTTGGCCTCTGATTGGTCATTAGTATGGAGGTAACCTCTTGTGAAACTTGGATTTGTAAGTTTTGTCTCTAAACGTTCTCACTCTCTCTCATGCAGTCGTTCATGTACCAACTGTTGAAAGGCCTCGCTTTCTGTCACAGTCGAAACGTCCTTCATAGAGATCTGAAGCCGCAGAATCTCCTCATAAACAGAGTGAGTGTTACGGTGCATTTCAAGGTTGAACAGCTGTTAAATCAAATGCTGAAATGTAGAGTTTATCAGTCTGTGTTAATATCTTCTGGGAATATTTGGTAACTTGTGTCTCTGTGTGTAGAATGGGGAGCTGAAGCTGGCTGACTTTGGGCTGGCTCGAGCCTTCGGCATTCCTGTGAGGTGTTACTCAGCAGAGGTAGGTTGTACTTCATTAACACAGCAGGTGCTAATAACTGACTCCTTCCATCTTTAAATGTGTAATCTGTGTGAAACTGCATAGATGTTTGGAAGCAAGGCACTTTGAATATTATGTCTTCCTTTGAGGGATTTTGAATCAGGTGCTAAATGACTATATAAATTGATTTTTGCATTTCAGTCCAGGCTTTTATAGCAGTTGCATTACGGCTGTGCAGCCAAAATGGCCCCAAATCCCATGCTAAAAATGTGATGCCATTCAATTAATTCAGTTATTGTCGCATTATACAAAATCACACACTATTACTTAAATTGCTGTTTTACCAATATTATTTTAATAATAAATAAGAAAGTTGTAGTATAACCAGAAATCAGGAGACAGTCTCAGAATTTTAGTTTGGTATTTTGAGCGCCAAGCAAAAAATGTATCGGTAATGACACAGAAGAAATGTTAAAACAAATTTATGATCTCTTAGTTCTTAATTCAGGTGCCACAGCACAGTGAAACACAGAAGAGTAAAACCGAACAATATCTCATCAATAAATTGAAAGTTTTCAGGCTTTGTTTCAGCGCTGAACCACACGACCTCACACATTTCTCACTATAAGTAGTCTGGCTTTATCTTTTGGTCTATAAAATGTCAGGATATTGTAAAACATATCCATCCTATTTTCTTAAAGGTCAAGCTGACTCTGTCTCAAAATGTCCTCATTTGTCAGACCAAAACCCCAAAGATATTCAGTGTAATATGATATAAAACAGAAGGGCAGGGAATTTTCATATTTGAGAGCTGAAAACAGCAGTTTCAGCGATTATTTTTCTTCCTTCGACTAATTGAGGAGTTGACTAACCGTTGCAGCTAATAAAGCAAATAAAAAGTCATAGCAAAATATGGCACATAAACCTAGCGAACAACAATATGTGGCCTCTTCTTCAATGTTCCCTTTTAAGCTATTTAAAGTCTCAGTTTCTCTGAAGGTATTAACAATCTGGCAACACATCAGCTCTTGGTGTGATGATGATTTAGCCTCTGGGGTCCAATGTGTCCTGGGATCTGGTGTTGCCAGTGGACATAAAAATAACAGTTTCCAGGCCAAGACTCCTGTTTTGTGAGCCGGTCATTGTTTACAGTCTGATTAGCAATTTGAGACACAAGAATGGAGATGGAGCGGAGAGAGAATGTCTGCTACTGAATTGTTTGTCTGCATATCCATGAAAATAAATGACTACATTTAAAAAAAAATCTAATATAAAGCGTATTCACTGATGGATTCTGAGATTGCATTTCTCTCTAAACAGACTGTTGGCACCAAAGCCCGGTCAAACTTGATTTGTCAACACTACTCGAACTACAAATAGAAACCAGAACGCTTCCATTGCCAAATTGTGTCCTGTTGCCTTCAGTTTGTGCATTCATATACAGATATGCTCATAGAGCCATTAATGAATGATCAGAGAGAGTACGTAACTACAAATTTGAGGTACTTGTATATTTCAATTTATGTAACTTTAAACATCTACTTCACTACAATTTAGAGGCAAATATTTTACTTTTTACTCCACTACATTAAGCTGACAGCTTTAGTTACTTTTCAGGTCAAGATTTAACATAAAAAAACATGATTGGTTCAAAAATGATAACACATTTTTAAAATTAAACCATATAATAGTATATTAAATAGTCACAACATTAAAGTGCTGCTTACATAAATGCACCAGTAATAATCCAATAATATATAAGTAAGAATTTGAATGCAGGACTTTTACTTGTAGTGGAGTAATTTCCCAGTGTGGTATTAGTACTTTTACTTAAATATGAGATCTGAATACTTCTTCCATCACTGGTGTTTTGATGTTTCTGTTGTTGCTATCAGAGAAATGACAGGCAAGTTTCAGATAGATTTTGGGGGTTTGGTTGGCTGACCTTAGGGCCCGGCACGCCCATCTCCTGAGAGGACACTTGACCCAGGGTGACTGCTACTGATCTGAAAATGTAATAAACAGAAAACCTAGAGGGGAACAGCGTTGGAAGCATTGAGAATTTGAAGTAAGGTCATTTTAAAAGGTCATTTCATTTCAGAGGATGTATTACCCTGAGACACTCAGCACTGGTTCAGCAAGAAGGAATGAATGATCCTACAGTTATTTCACACTACATTGGCTATGCTGTATGCAGTACATGCAGCATAAATTGAATACAATGACTGAAGTTCTTATGATGACAAGATGGGGATTTAGTTTAATCTATCAGCATTACTGCCCCGCCAACTCAAACGGTTCAGAGTGGAGTTCATCACTTTTTCTTATGTGACACAATTTTTCTAAAAACTCCTTCTCCGGCAAGTGAAGCAGTAACCGGTATTATTCAGGCGCATAAGCGCTTTTTTATGCTGTTTTATGAAAAGGAAATATGTATAGTTCCCCACACTTACTTTGAAATTCCTCTCCATAAAGTCTCTCACCCAGATGAATGTAAAAACCTCCCACAAGCCCACAGGTGGGTGGCGGCTTTGAAACACACTGCTCTAAGAAGAGTTGGACAAAGAATAAAAGAGACATGAGAACGCTCGGTTCATCATCATGTCTCTGCGTCACATTATGAAACATTGCGAATAAGAAATGAGCAACATTAGCTGTTGTGACTTCACATGTGACACTTTCAAATTATCTAACAGCTGAAAGTCTTTGATATTCTAGTTGGAGGACCCACAAATCTTACTAAACTTTTGAGTGTAAAAATGAGTCATGAAAAGTTAGTCATGGTTCTGTAGCAGGTGGTCACATCATTAGCATCGGTATTGAATTGAACTTTTACACTTTTCCTGCTGAAGTGTAAGCACTTCAGTTAGCCCACGCATTCTCTATGGGAAGTAAAACTTTGCTGTAATTTTATCAGATTCTTTTTGTTCTGCTCTGTCAGTCCACTTCACCAAAAACTATTTAATATAAGCTTGAAAAATGTCTCTGAAACACTGGACACCTGACAAAAGCAGCAGTTTGCTTAAACAGTCAAGAAGGTGTAATGGAAACCAGATGGCGGATGAAAGTTCACCGTTTAGTATTGGTGACAGAGTGTCCAAATCCATCTCTTTGTGAAATCACTGTCAGGACAAAATAACACCCGCCCCCCAGAGAGCGGTCATTACACTGAATGCCTCAGCGATTATGTAAGCACCAGTTTAGCTGTGATAATTGGTGTGATTGTGTCTAATTCTTTCACTTTACTCTGTGATTTCATGTAGGTGGTGACATTGTGGTACCGGCCTCCTGATGTGCTATTTGGTGCTAAACTGTATTCTACCTCAATCGACATGTGGTCTGCTGGATGCATATTTGCAGGTAAACGAGGGTAGAAGTTAATCTCTTCCTGTAGGATACTGTTCACTCTAATAATACACATCAAGTTAAGTTTAGGGCTCTTTGGTTAAACATTGCTCACAGGTTCAGTACTTGTTAGGCATCTGTATGGATGGCCAGGTTGCATAAAATACCTTAAGTTTTTTATTTTATTTTCCCAGTTGCATAATGTCTCTTTTATTGCCAGGGTTATGCTTTGCTCACATCATCATCCTATAACTTTACTTGACATCTTTATTGTTAGTGATAGCGGGCGTCTCCTTTTTAAAAGCACAACAAAGACGATATAAAGTGAAAAATAAAGTAAAACTGGATTGAATAAAGGAATGTTGTTCTCTATGAATATGGAAAGTGCCAGCACATAAACCTAATCTAAAGTAAATTTAACCCAGCCATAACAGATAAGCACCAGCAGGAAATGTGGCAACAGTAACTGACAAAATCAATGTGAGAAATTTGAAAACAAACCGTAGATGAAGCGATGAAGAAATGTGAAAATATTACTGTGACAGCAAGAAAGGAGACGACAAAAACTGCGGAGATTCAATCAAACAGTATAGCCAACGTTAAGTTATGGAACATTGTTATATTAGCGCGCATGTAACTTAACATTACAATGTTAACTACTATAACAGCTGGTCACAGCACTGTGGGACTGCAGGAGAACAGCCACAACCAAAATTCAGCCAGATTATTCCACTTTTAAGAGAGTAATATGAGTCCCCTAAAATCTTCTGAAGAAAATAGTTACTGAGGACCTTTTGGCAATGCATGAGGGAATAGTTTAGAAGCTAACAGCAACACTTGGAGATCAAAGGAAAGCAGTTTATTTTTCTCTGAGGCTTACTTACATGAAAACCAAAGGGCAACCTCAGCCTCAGGGCTTTTATGCAACCAAGTACAGGTACATTTTATAAAGGACCAGAGTTACTTTGGAAATAGGTCATTTTAAATGAGTTTTTTATCCTGTCATCTTTTAATTTTCTGAATAACAAAATATAAAAAATCTGAGCCACAGATGCATTTTAATCGTGTTTCATTGTGATTCTGTGTCTCACTCAGAGCTGGCTAACGCTGGAAGGCCTTTATTCCCCGGGAACGACGTGGACGACCAGTTGAAAAGAATCTTCAGATATCTTTTTCTTTTGTTTTGTCTCTTCTGCTTGTACAGTTTGATATGTGGGACTCTGAGACCTTCCGTGTGATAAATGATTTATAAACAGTCTGGATGCACCTCGGTTGCAGAAAGTTTTTCTTTAACAGCTCGGCACATTGTTGGGTACACCGACCGAAGAACAGTGGCAGACGATGACGAAACTCCCAGACTACAAGGTAACTTATTAACGGCAGATAAACAGCAAGGCAGTCCAGACGCTTTTTGTCTTCTTCTTACTTTCTTTTTCTTTTAACAATATTTATTATTCAAGACCTACAGTGGTCAAAACGTGTTTGTTTTTTAATGTTTAAGCCACGACAATTAAGGCTTTTTATACTTTTTCTTATGTTTTGTGGTGCCTTCTGTTACCCTTTTTTTTCCCAATAGCACTCGACACAATGTCATTTATTTTGTAGGAGCCGCAGTGGATTGAGTTAACTCAGTGTGTTACTGAACTGTTATTTACTGCCTTTCTTTCTGCCTGCAGCCATATCCCATGTACCCAGCCACCACCTCACTGGTGAACGTGGTTCCCAAACTAAGTAGCACAGGACGGGATCTACTCCAGGTACTTTCAACTTGTCAATTAAATGTTCCTCTTTTATCAGTTTTCTTTTATAATTGTTTGTGCAAAGAGTTAATTAACTCCAGCTTGAATTAGCCACCAGTTGTCGCTAATATACAGCTTTGCTTGCAACATAATTGGACATTTCTGTTCACTTATTCCAATGTTTCCTTTGATCTCCCTCAGAACCTGTTAAAATGTAATCCTGTCCAGAGGATCTCTGCAGAAGAGGCCTTGCAGCACCCTTACTTTGCTGATTTCTGCCCGCCCTAGAAGCTAAATGGCCTCTCGCTGAACCTCAGCCGCCAGAATCAATCATCCATCTCTCCGTTGGGTCATTAGGACCAGTCCCAACAAGGCAAATCCCTCACCGGTTTCCAAACACTCCCCTGCATTTCATTCTGTCGTGCCTCTGTGTGGGACAAAGTCCTGGTGGCTCTGCAAGGTTTTAGGTTCTTTTAAGTCGGTAGCCTGTTTAATTTGGTACATATAGGCCTCCCAGTTAATTAGCACTAATGTGGGAGGGTGCACTATGTGTTGCATTAAATACATTTTATACCTGTGGAAACAGTTGTCGACACGACGCCCCATTAATTGCTTCCATTAATAGAAGTCTTAACATTGATGGAAACTAGAGCGACCCGTACCGCATATTGATATTTGGAAAGTTTAATAATCATATATTTGCTATAAACAGAAACTATAGAGAAACATTTTTGATGAGGATCACTTAAAATTGGTTATTACAGTGAGATGTGTGTGTTTAAAGGTGACACTGTTTCTCAATGATCAGAACATTTCTTTGACTTTTCTGTACTGCAGTTTGTTGTTGTTAGCAGCAGAATATGCTGGTGATCCCTTAACATCAGCAGATATATTTTGGCTCTAGTGGAGACCACAGATTCCTGGGGCAGCTAATCCTACAACATTGCTACAACGCCGATTCCAAAAAGATGGGACGCTGTGAAAAAGTAATAAAAACAGAATGCAATGATGTGCAAATACTGTGCAAACAATTAATTTGACCGCAGTATGAATGGAAGATCTAACCGTCAAACAGGAGATTTTTGTAAATATATTCTCATTCTGAATCGAGTTTGTACTTCACAGCTAAAATAATTAGTCAGTTTTTCAATCGGAAGCAATTCATTTGAAAAATGTAAAGACTTAAGTCAATGCTTCTTTCATTTTTTTTTTTGAGGAACTGTATTGTTATTTTTATCACACTTTACAAGTCTGTATTTTACAGATTTCCTAGGAATTCTCCTGGATAAACTATGTGAAACAATAACAACAATTAAACCTGATAATTATTTAATATTTAGAAATGATTCACCTATTATTGTAAACTTTATTCTCCACCAAATTGTTTGTTTGTCTGCACAATTTTAAAACGTTTGCATGTTCAGTTAATCTGCCTGCACTGACAAACACTCACTATTAATTAGGAATTGGAAGTGCGACAGTTAAACACATTCTATATTTTCCCTGTCATTAGTACCAAATTACATATTTCCCAAGAGATTATTATTTATTAGGCAAATACAAATCTGTAAGATCCAGTTTTTAAGCCACAACAAGCTACAGACTTGTGATTTTGATATATCACATTCAAACAGTTCAACTCTTTGTCCCACTACCTATTACAAGATTGTATCATCGCATGGGAAGCTAATTTATGATTTTATTAATTTCTCAGGCTTTTTATTTCCCATTTTGTATTTGTTTTTTGTGCACTTTGTAACTTTTATTTGAAATTGTTTAGTATATCAATATTAAATATGTTGAACACTGACAGCCAGGATTATAGCCGGTTATCAATTAAATGGGCCAATATACATACATATATATAAACAACGTTAACGACTAGTGGACCATTAGTGACACTTCTTCTTTTGTTTTTTACGTCATCTTTATCATGATTATACTAATGTCTTTTAGCTTTTCTGACATGCTTTTGTAATTGTTAAATTAGAGAATCCAGGTAATCCACTGATGATCTGTATTTTCATATAATGATTGTTTTGCACCATTAGCTGTTTCCATTCTGGTTACTTACTATATTAACATGGTGAACAGCCTGCAGTGTTATTTTACTCCAGATTGTTACGGCGCTACTTATCCCATAAAAGCCTACATAACGAGTTGTGTTTGAAGTAGCTGTGTTAATAGGGAAAAGGATTTATTTTCATTTTGCTGATGTAAGACAAGATAATGGATGCATGTATTTATTAATGATGGAATGTCTGCTCTTTTGTTTTGCATTCGTTTAAATGTAGCACAACTTCATTTGGTACAGAAACTCCTTTTGAATGATTCAATGTTACTCGGATCAGAAGCATTTAGCCGACTCTTTTTAGGATTTAAAATGTTTGAAGGCTGTGTGTGTGTGGATTAAGTTAAAATGAAAAAAAACAAAAGCATTTGCTCTCAGTATTTCATTATCTCGTGACGACAGGGAATTTCACACAAACTGCTGTAGAGTTACATTTCGTTTTGAATGAAGAGTGGATTTTGCACTTTTTGCTGGTCAAAACTTGGGACGTATATCAGTGATTCTTTGTGTATATTTCAGCCAATTAGACTCAGTAAAGTGGATACACAGACATGTTTGCTTTTGAGATTGAAAGTTCATTATTCACCATTAGTTAACAAAAGCGGTCTCACCATAAGGTCCATTTAGTCGTAGCTGTTCTGGGCCTTTTGATCGCATCACATGATCTTCCTCGTCTGGAGTTTGCTCGGCTGTCATGGAAACGTAGATGCTCAGTTTAGACTCATTCACGGCAGATTACAAATTTAGATTAAAAATTCATTCTTGACTTTGGAGATTTGACAACAACATCTCACCACAAGGTCCCTCAATTCAGTATCAATAGTATCCTCAACAAGTGAGCAATCGTGGAATAAAAGACTGAAAGCTCCAAAACAGACCTTGTGGTGTTTTTACAGATGTTTGCTTTTCTTTTTAAACTTACAATGTTTGCTCACCTGTAAGTCACCATGACTAATACTTCATTTTGGATGAATCTTTGTTGTAAATAGTAAAAGGGAAAAATAATTTAGTGTTGTCAGCTTCACCACACACCACAAGGTTTAAATCAATTAAACGCCAGCTTGGTTTAAAACCCTCAAAAACTTGATTTTAAATACAATATTTTTCTGAATGATTTCTAGCAACAATTAAATTAAGAGTAAACATCATGAAGTCTTGTTAAAGGGATAGTTTAAAGGATATCTACGGTTCTTTTTAAATTACTGGGGATTAACAAGTTACTCTGTGCTATCTTTACATGGCCAACAGTTGTTTACCTCTATATTAATGTTGTGAATGCTTTGTAAAGCAACTTTAAGCAGGGTTGAATGAGGCACTCAGTGTGTTACCTACAGCAGACGGTGGTCGGCATGCTCCCGGTTTGGAGAAGCAGGCAGGAGCAGAAGCTAAGAAATGTACAGCTGTGGACGGGCAGCAGCAAAACAAATTTTAGCCACCTAAGACGAAAAACAAAACAAAACAGCTAAAGTGTGAGCTATGTTTAGAATATTTTCAGTGCTTTACCTTGTCTTCAAACAGCCCTGTTCAGGTTTACTCAGTGGGGACT